>VZRX01003742.1:119366-198053 GCA_013398075.1 Notiomystis cincta
CCGCCGTGGTCGCGGCTGCTGCCACAGGGCCCGGCCCGCGGGGCTCCGCGCTGCCCGGGTGCGCTGCGGCCCGTGAAGAACCCGGGGCAAGCGGCCCTCACCTGCCGCCCTTCGGCCGCGTGAAAAACGAGGCGTCTCTTAGCGCAAGTACAGTGCCGGTGAGGGCGGCTCACACCCGGCGTTCTGCACTCACAGGGAAAGGAGCCGCTCGGGAGAACCCGGCTTTTCTCGTGTGTTTAAGTGATTGCCCTGCCCAGAGCGGGCAGAGGCTTCGAGGAAGGCTGTTGACATGGCTGCTTTCATAAAACCGTAAAATCACTGAGGTTAGAAGAGACCTTGAGATTTATCTACTTTGTCTGCTCGAAACCGTGTTTCATTTTACTGGGTCTTGGTCCATTCAAGTGCATTTTTTTATGTAGCTCAGGCTACATCTCTTAAGAATATTTCTTTATACTGTGTAAGATCTGCTTTCAGAGCATGGGAGACTGCTGTACTGCTGAACCAGGTTCACTTCAGAAGAATTAAGTGGCTTGTTCATTTGCTGTTAGTTTGGGCTGCTGAATGGAAAATAGAGTTGTTTTTTTTTTTTTTGTTTTTAGGCTTGTGGGAGACCAATGCCCCTAAGCCAGGAATAACCAGGGAGTTGCTTTATCACCATGGGAATCTCTGTAACCACTATGGGCTGTGCTACAAAGCTTGTGGGAAAGGAATTTAACTTTTATATGTATTTGTCAGCAGGAAGATTAGTCACAGATTCTTTAACTCACATAAACTCTTCAGGCAACTGATGCTCAGTTTATATCTTGATTTAATGTTGCTCTTTGTCCTAAGATTCTGAAGAAGTTCCACTTCTTCAGAAGGACCACTTATAAGGCTGATTTTTATCTGTAATGAGGATGGTTTATAACTGTAGTCTAGAGAACAAATATCCTTGATAGCGATATGGGGGGGGGGAAAGCAAGAAAGGAGCTGGTTCTTGGGCCAGTTTGTTCTTTGGATGTTCACAACAGGGCTTCAGAAACAAGCTTAGTGATTTGCTTTTCTGTCCGTAGTGTGGGTGGTTTATGAAAACTTCTATTTTGGTGTTAATTTTCAGTTCACAGAACTGCAGTGTTCTCAATGGCTGTATCAGCTTTGATTTCAGTAATCTGCAGGTTCTCATTAGCTAGAGCTCAATTTCTTTACAGGTCCCTAAATTTTGTGAGTGCATAGGAAAGAAGGTGGTGAGAAGTGTTGTGGCAATTAGCCCTCATCACGTAGTTATTTCCACCTTGTTCTGTAGCTTAGAATAAGCTAACACAAACATTTCACAAACACAAAGGTTGAATGAAGACTGTGATTAGCCAGTTTGCTCAGGCATGTGCACTTAGATTTAAGGTTAATGTGCTTAGCTCCTCTCCTGCTTTCAGTTGTGTTCTCTCTGATTTGTGAGCACACTCCATTATCAGCTGCTTGCACTATCAGGCTGTGTTTGCAGCACACGTTTTTGATGTATTTGAGGCTGAGCAGGGACATGACAATGTGAGAACCATGTGGGTCTCTCCAGCGGCTCAGTCACACAGTCGTATTTGAAATAATGGCAGGACCACACCTATCCTCCCTTCTGGACATCTTGGTTTGAGCAAAATATTTAGCAAGCTGTTTGTTGAATGCTGAGAATAACTAAATCAGCATGTTAAATTTCTTAGTCTTTAAATATTTTAAGAGAGAAGATAACTAGGAAGTTTTATTTTGCACATTCTTATGACTGAAATTGTGTACAGTTTACAGGTAGCTTAACAAACTCACCAAGTCTGTACCATATTTCTGTTTGATTCAAGTCTCTTCTGGAGGCAAGAGTAATGACACTGTGTCCCCCATTCCACTATTCTTATCTGCTAAGCAGTGAGTAGTTGAATCAAAATCAGTTTGCCAGAGGCAATTAAAAATGGTATGCTTTAGAATGAGTTCTAGCAGGCAAGAAAGTGGTATCTGCAATAATAAAAAAGAACTGTATCTTCTTAGCTCTCATATAGCATGTGAGATGCCATCAGAAGATTCACATTTGAGTAGCATCAGTAAAAAAAATCTCTTGGGGAGATTAAAAGATAACTTTTTGTCTTCATAACCAGAAGTTTCACTAACTTCATTAATTTCATACAAAGTTTTGGTCTTAGGACTGCATCTGAGGAGAGAGGTACGTAGAGAAAATGCAATCCCTGTGAGGTAGCAACTGTGTATGATTCATGCACTTTGCAGCAAGGTCATTTTCAACTGTGTGTACATGATAGGTATCAGTTTCTGTTTAAAATTTGTGAAGTATGACTGAGGGAGACAAACAATTGATTTAATTTCTTCTAAGCTGCTTCTAAAACATCTTATATATAAATCTTAACAGATTATTTTTATAATAGCTAAGAACAATGATAAATTTTGTATTGTGCCTTCCTAGAGCAATCTACTCTTTTAAGGTGTATATTATCAATTTCATATAGAATGGAGTAATTTTCTGTGTCAGATTTTAAAATTTCATTGAAAAAAAGGGATCTAAGGAAAGAATCAATTGCATTCTTCTTTAATGCATTATATTATTTGAAGTTCTGGCTATTTGGGAACATGTAGGTGACTAGGAGAATCTTTTTCCTCTGCCTTAGTATCGTTAATAGTGGTATCATAAATGGAAGACGTATTTTTATTGAAATGAAAAGATAATTTAAGTTTAGTGTTATCTATCAAAGTTCATCAATTTTGCTGAAACATTCCCAGAGTGTACTGGTGCTGAATTCCCTCAGAAACTGGGATAGCTCTTCCCAGCTTACATCCCAGTCTTCTTACCAGCTCAGCAGAGCAGATGAGAGCGAGCAGAGGAGCTGCACATCAGGGATCCTCCCAGGGCTCTGGATAACTCTGCCCTTGTCTGACTGAGCCCTTCAAATCCAGGGTGACCCTGGGGTTGCCTCCAGTGCAGAGTCTGAGCATCCATTGGCAGCACACTCAGGGGGAAAGTTAATCTGTACAGAGCACCAATTCCTTTCTGTGCTAAACTGTCTTCTGGGAAGACAAATTGCTTTTGAAATAATCTGCAAATAGAATTACAGTTGTTTCAGCAAATTTCATTTTAAGCTGTGAGCCATGCTACATGAAGCACTTGACAGTTCTTACTTACCCTTTGCTTAAAGAATCGATTGAGATAAATTCCAAATACTGATAACACTTACAAACAGACTTTTTTTTCCCCCTATTGATTCCAGAAATAACTTGGCAAGTTGTAAATTTAAGGTTCTAATTCAATGAGATGATTTAAAAATATAAAAATTGAAGCAAGTTGTTTGCCTTTGAATTGCCTCTATGAGCATCTATATTTCCCTTCCTCATTTCACCAGAAATTGAAAAAAAATGCTTCTTTTTCTTGGACTTAAATGTTATGCTGTACTGCTTTATGTAGACCTTGGTAGTGTAAATAAATAGGTGAGAGCTGGGCTTATTTTCTTACCCCAAACTGCTGCAGAAGCTGTTCAGCCTCTGAGTCAATAGATCTCTGGACAGTTGCATAATAGTTTCGACTGGGTGAATGGGAGGACATTCGTCTGACAGGAATGTTAAGTGTAGTACTATTCACACACCTCTTGGCTAAAATCCTGTGTATTTGTGTTAAATGGAGGCAGTGCAGGAGAGCAGCAAGTGTGTAGGACTTCACAGCAATCCTCCTGCATGGGAGCTGCCTTCATATTGTGGGAAAATGTACTAAAATAATACTAAATTGCAGTCTAATTATTTTCTAGATGTTTAGCTTGAGATGTTCTCGGGTTTCATGGGTTTTACTTTCCACCTTCCCAGTGCTTTAAACTAAAAAATTAATGTCTAATTGTTTTTGGCATGTGATGTGAAAATAGAGATGGCAGTTTCTTTATCTGCAGGAAAATGTACCATCATTCAGTCTTCAGAGTACTGGGAGGTTATATAAGAACAAAATGGGAATTTGTTCTTTCCAAGATGTTTTTTTTAATGAAACAAATATATTACAGATTAAAGAGTCTAAAGAATAATTAGTGTAATATGAGCTTAATTTTAATTCCAAATTTGTGAATAAATTGTTGTACTCTAAGTGCCATATTTCTTGACTATATTCTTCCCTCTTTATGCCAAGCCAGTAGATGATGTAACAGCAGTGAACCAGGACGTGTGGAACAGTTATCTGGCTTCAGGGCTGCTGGAGGACTGTTCCTGTGAGATGCTGTCACAGGCAGCACATGGATGAGGTGAATCCCAGAAGATTCCCTTAATTTGTGACTCTCTATATGAGCACTTCTACCAAAGGAACACTTGACTAGAAATCTTCATTTCAGTCATCTCTTTACAGCCAGTTAGAGACCAAAGCTTATTAAAAGCCTTTTTACTGATAGCATAAGATACCAATACTGAGATCTATTATTGGTTTAGAGACTTTTTTCTATAAATAACTTCAGTTGTGTTGAGCCATAGCAGATCTGGAGAGCAGCTTTGCAAGTTTTCTTCATTTACTCCTTTTGCCTTGATAAGAAAGAACCTGAATTTGGTGGTTTTCCAGGCAGGCTGCAGAAGTTCATTTGCACATGCTATCAATTCGAGATGTGCTTTCTACAATATTGCAAAATTGGAGAAGAGGGATTCAGATTATTTCCTGTTGAGATAAAGGCTTTAAACCTTTCAATGCTTTGTCTTATTAATGAGATGTTTAGGTACCTGTAGTCTGATTACTTAATGATTTTATGTATTACTTTGCATTAAGTTGAAGTTTTTCCTGATTGCTAAGTTCAGGTACTAATCTGTACTAATTATCTTCTCCATCTGTAAATAGTAATGTTTTTCCTTGTCTATAGCACTGTAAAAGTAGGGAGTGAAACACATAATTGTGCAAATAAAGTAGGAAGTTTTAGGTTTAGCCTAGTAGGGACTAGGCTAAAGTGAGTCTTGTTATTTTATTTGAGGCATTCCTACAGAAATCATCTGTAGCTGAGCAAAGTAATATTTAAATTTATTATTTATTCAATCATAAGTTGTTGGTGTTATTTTTACTTTCCTAGAGCTTCTACAACAAAATATCATTCTTATTTCAAAATTCTGGCAATAGATCTATTAGCCCATTATTTAGAGTGTGAATTTGACAGGAATTCCTAATTCTTAAATGAAAGGTACTTGGAATAGCCCTCAGTAAGTGGTTCAGAGCAGTTTTCTGAGCTTTTAACTTGTTAATAGTTCTGCTGCAGAAATCAAAATATTGAATCAATTCCGATAACTACCTCATGAGTAAGTATTTTTAATTGCTATGAAAAGTGGTTGTGCTTATGTTTATTAGCTTTAAAGACCTTCTATCTCCATCTCTTTATGTAGTTGCTGTGCATGATTACTGATGTTGCCAACTGGTCACTTCAGCTCTGTGACAGAGCAGATATAAAAAGCTCTTGATGTATATAGCAGGTGATGTTCTCTTCTCTTGGTCAGGCAGTATATAGATATACAGAAATTCTCAGTGCCTTCTTTCAGTACTGTCACTGTCAATATCTTGATACTGAGTATTGCCAGATAATCTAACTGATAAATATTAAATATGCTTTTTAATTACACTTATTCCTGTACCATCACTTCCACTTCAGATGGGTAGGACAAGAAGTAACTCTCTCTGGAGGCTGCAGGTCTGACCCAAAGCTTGCTGCAGCCACTAACAAATGAATCTGATTTCAGTGACCTTTCCATCAGTGTGGCCCTTCATAATAGAGGCTTTTGTGGGTCAGTGTGAAGGCTTCTCCTTTCTCATTTTCTATATCAATGAGAATCTGTGTAAGTGACTGGCTTATGCCCTTGTGACATAATCTTTAGCTTTTGTTTGGTATTTCCTCATTTCTAATATGAAAGACAAAAGGGGGCATGATATAGCTACCCAATCCTGAAATATTTGTGATTCTCATCTCGCTGTTAAATGTGTTTGGAATTGGCTGATGAAAAAGCTACTAATGGGAAAGCTGATAGATAGGCATAAAAACTTCCACAGATGCACTGTGAGCATGCCAGCTTTGCTCTCTTAAATAAGGTTAGGAGGAAAAGAAAATACTTCAGTCAGTTTATTTCTTGGAAATTATGTTTTTTAGAAATTCCTGTCTACTTCAGTGAACATTGCCAGTACCAGATAATAGAAAGTGGTTTGCCAGGAGTGGAATAAGAATTGTTTGAAAGTAACATCTACAATTGAAATTCATCTTTTTCACAACTCTTGGTGTTCTTGGCTGTCTGGCTGAAAATTATACCTGAGATCTTTCCAGCCTGGAATAACAGCATGAGAGGCTGCAAACCAGATTTTTCTTGGTTTAATACTTAATTGACAATCAGAAGTTGTTGACATAAACGTTCTGTGTATTGTTTAAATAACAAACATTAAAGCTCTTATGAACTAGAGAATACTAGTCTCTTGTAGTGCTTTAGTTTGCATTTCTATTAGCAAAATCAACTTTAGCCTCTTTCACTTTGGAAGAGTCATTATAGAAATCAAGATTGTTAAAATATGTTTAAATGCTTAAATCTCCTGTTAAATATGTTGGTGGGTGAAGCCCAGATACAAAGTATTAAGAATTGCCATTCAAGTTTGTTGAAATTGGTATTGTTTATTAGAAAAGTCCAGGAGTACACTGGCTGGTATTTTTTAACATGTTGTGGATTTCCTGGGGGGGAAAAACCCACTGGTTATGCTGGGTGTAAAAATGTATATGTGATGTCTTTTCTTGGTCATCCACAGACCTTGAGATTGTTCATGATGCCCACGAGATGTAGAGATCCAATACAAAATCACTGCTCATCCCAGAGGAATCTCAGAATGAGTAAATAGGTCAGAAAAGGAAATATCTCCATTTTAATTAAGTTGTCCCTTCTTGAGCACACTTGAACAGTTTTTGAAAACACTGTATCAAGTTTTTCTTGATTGTTATTTATTGTCTAATCTTGTCAATGTTGGCAAGATAATGTCTAACTTACCTCTTCTACTCCATGTCTTCTGTTTTTTTCCTTTGAAAGCCAGTATGTTGAAAGTAAGCTTATAGTGAGGTTCTGGTAAGGTAGGGTCTCTGCATATCATTAGTAAGAGATTTTCTGTTTTCAGAAGGATTACTGTATTGTGGTCTTCTGACTAAATGAGTTAAAATCACCATGGAATTTGTAAAAGCTTATCCTGGTTTCTTTTGTTTTACCAGTTTTCAGATAAGCCTGGTGCTTTTCTTTAGTTTAAGGAACACTAAATGGCAATCTAAATAATGTATGCTTTAATATTGTTCAGTTATCCTTAGAGATCAGCTTTCTTGAACAGAGGATGCTCTATGTTCATCTCAGATTTTAAGGCTACGTTATCATTGTAGCATTTACATTAATGTAGCATTGGGCTACCTTCAGAAATTGAACTTCTTCCTCATGTGACCAAAAACCTCCTGAAAGTAATAGATGAATAGGTGAAGGGTGGAATGAGAAGCCACTCTCCTTCACTGTTCTGTTCTCCCTAAATACTTTACCCCTCACCTACACTGAACCCATGCTTGTAGTGCAAGTCCATTAATGTCACTCAGTTTTAGGTGTAACTTACTCTTGTTTATTAGATGGCTAATTCAGTGAAGGTTACTTAAGTTAAATAAATTAATGGGCCTGTTAACTGAAAGAAAAAATGAAACACTCATCTTTTTTCTCCTGGAGTGAATCCTAAAGTCACAACAGAATATATGGCACTGCCTGAGGTCTTAAAGTAATTCTTAACATTTTGAAAACTAAGGCTTGATTGTGTGGATGTGTTCTGTACAATATATAAGGTAAGAGAGAACATCCTTCAAATAATATATGAGGTTCAGGAACTAAACAAAAAAAAAGTCATATCAGATGCCCTGTGTTAATCCTGACTTTGAATCATTTGATTATTTTGTGCTTGTAAACCAGCACCTGAGACCTCAAGTAAGGAATACAAGCAGAGGAGGACAATAAGTCTTATATTGCAGGAAGAGAGAATTGTAGATATAGAAATGATATAACCAGGGATTGATGGCTCTTAAAATCTCAGTAGGTAGGGTGAAAAGGGTAGGTTTGGATCTTATCAAAAAGGTGAAGGATTATGCACTGAGGAATGGCAGTGCAATGTTTAAGGTATGAGTATGTAAGATTCACACAGTGAGTTCTGCACTTGGTTCAATTTCCTGTGCAAGCAAAAGTAAGTTACTTAACTTTTCATTGCCTCAGTTCCCATAAAAACCCCAGATGATATTTTTTCCCAGCTTCCTAAAAATATGGGTAGGACAAATACATAAAGTATTGCTTGGAACTGAGCTAGTTACACAAACTTGTAAGGTCCTCACATCTGAATGAATATAGGCCAGAAATAATGGAGCATGGGCAGTATTTATTCTTAGGGAGAAACTCATGGAATTTGCTTTTGTAATAAACTCATACAGTTTTTCTTTCCTATCAGACTTGATTTTCTTCAAGAAATATAGGAAAGTCTTAGATTATTTGCCAAAGTGATAAGTAAAATACTTCTTGTCTTGAATGTTTATCCTTTATCAGAGCATATTCAATTTACTCATTCCTAGGAACAGAAACAGTGAGGTCCAATGGAACTGTAGTTCATTAATTTTCTGTTGAAGATAATGAAAAACAGAGGTTATGTAGGCTTTTGCAGTTTCTGTTGGATTAAAAGAATCCACAGAAGTTAGTGATAGAGGAATGAGCAGAAGTTCTCTTGGAATAGCAAATACCATCTGTAGCTTCATCCATAAGTTACTTTAATGGGTGAGATAAAAGGAGTGGTTGTCAAATAAACTACATACACGTTTTGCCAGCAGATTTTATTTCAATTATTTTCATACTGTATGCTTAATATGTCTGAAAAGAAGTCAGTCCTTCATCCAGTAAATTGGATGATGGCAGGTGAAGAGTAGGTAATACAATTTGACTTGTGGCTACATTTGGTCATAAAAATTTCTGAAATGCCAAGTAAGGTGGAACTACACAACAAACAAAGAAAATAAATACTGGGGTTGGCATGAGTTCTTTGGGAATATGCCAGTGTAAATATGATTGTGCTTTTTTGCTGAGAATGTCAGATCAACTTGTTTAGAGCTGTGTTGTTTCTTGAGCTTAGACTTGTTTGATTTTTTTCTGTTTTCCCACCCTAGATCATAAAACAGCATAAAATGGAGATGAGATGGAGGAAGTTGACTTTATTAGCTCTGTAACTGCATGGCTTGCTAATTCTGCTGGACCTGTTGGGAATACAGACTTTACAGCCTGGCCTTCCTGTGTGCAGCAGAGGAACCCCAGGAGGCAGAGCTCTGACTTCTCAGGCACTCATTCCTGCAGTAAGCTCAGTGCAGATCAAGCCCCTCATTGCATCAGTGCTTGTAAAGCAGAACTAATCCTAAAGATCAGTGGCAGGCTTTCTGCCAGTTGTTCTGCTCTTGACATCTAGGTCTTGAGCTGAGAAGTCACTGTTTAATTTTTAAAATAATGGGATTGAACTACTGTTGAAGTTATCATGGGTACTCTTACTAATATGAAGCGTGGTGGCAAATTTCTGTCGTGGAGCCTGGAACTACACTGGAAATCCAATGTAATGTGGAAGAGCCTAGGTAACACTTACATTGGAACAGCTTCAGTCCCCACTAAAATGTAATTTGATTCATGTAAGGTGAGCTATTGAGAATTTGAAAGAATAGAGTTTGACCTATTTTGGTGAAGTTTCCTCACATCTTTCTAAAATACTAATGTTGGCTGAAAGAATGGAATTTTCTTTCTTAAAAGGTAAATGTGAGTCAAGACATTTTTAAAGAGGCTTTCGTGTTTTTGATATTTATAGTTTTAAGAAGCTGGGCTCTGTTTGCAGAGGAAAAACCTTTGCATAACCCCACTGTTCTGTGCAGCAGTACAGTTTAAGTGGCTTTGCAGGGCTCAGCAGTGGAGAATGTTACTGATGGACAGCCTCCCTCTCCATGTTAACATGCCCCAAGGAAAGCTGAGATCCTCATTAAACAGTTTGTCACTGGAGAAGGGAACTGCAAAGAGTAGCTTCCAGGATCAGAACTTTATCCTTTAAACTTACCTGGATATAAAATGTAAGTGCTTGTCTTGTAAACACAGTTTCCCAAGTTAAAGGGATAAGCATAGGTAAGGAGACTTGACAGCTGGTTCCCATTTGTGATTGGAATCTTTACTTCCTTGAGAGCTGGTAAAGTAAAATTTACTTGTTTGCCACATGGAGAAAGAATCATCAAGTAACATCATAATGTGTGAAGGAATTAAAAACTACATGATATGAATGCGCAGTTCTTAATTTTTATTATGTTACCTCTACCTCTTCCCTCTTCTATATTTGCCTTTTTTACTGAGGAAGCAATTAAGTGAACACTGTTTCAGATGTTTTTCTTTTCAGCTTCATAAAATCAAATTCTTGTACTTGCTCATTTTGTGAAACTTTCCATCCATACCCATTACTTACTAGTTTTTTTCTCACTGTGATCAGACTGTTCAGTTTTCTGCCTGGTTTTTCTGTTGGCAGCTGAAGTTCATAATATACTGTTTATATATTGTAATGTCATAAAGTTCCTGTTGAGAGAAGTATGTTAATGTTTTGATTTTCATTTGTCTCTGAATACCTTGTATTTACTGAATGAATACTATATTTATTTTTACAAGATGCCTTCAATTATTTTTTAATCTGGTTTCCATCATATAAACTAAATCTCCATTTTCTACTTTTTAGATTTGTGCTGACAAATATGATGTCTTAGTGGTTTAGTTTTATGTCTTTCATCTATCTCAAATTTTTCTTCTGCTCCAGTGTTTCATAATGTTTCACATGAAATGTTGCCATTCCTCACTTAATGTTTGCTATGAGCATATGGCTCCTAACCTGCTATTCATTTAGATGTATGTTAGTTTTACCTGCAAGATAAAGTTTTTATATAAAATGTGATATTAACATAGGTATAGTTCTTGCAGTGCAGTGTCAGGTAACTCAGAACATTGGGCAAGACAGAACAAACTGTACTGCTTTTTGAATTCCTGTCTCTCTAGTCTGTTGTAAAGGTTACTAATCTCTGGAGAAAGATAATGGATCACATGTTTAGTGTAAGAGCTTTTGGGGTTTTTTGCTTTATGTGCTAATTTTAAAATCTTCTAAAGTAAGCTCATATAAACAGGTTTTAATGTGAAATTTATGGGAAGGGCAAAACCAATATGTATTTACTCATTTCCTGTTATATGCTCAATACTACAATAGCTGATTATTTATATTCCATGTGGTTTCCAATATGAGCAAGATAAATCTGGAGTTTCTCAAATCATTAGCTGGATACAAAGAATATGGAATGGATAGCAAGTTCCCTGTGTTTCTTCACCTCTAATTTTCCTCTTTCATATTTTTACAGAAGGTAAAACTGAGGTGTGTGTGCATGGCACTGAAGTACCACGAGTCACACAGTGCAGTGAGTGTCTTTCTGTAAAGGATGTCACTTGACATGGAATAAGGGTGGGTTACAAAATACTCTTCAGAACTACTTTAGTTTGGTACGTTTGTATGTTGGGGCATTAAACAGAATTCTTGTTAAAAAGATAGATTTCTAATATTGGCACTGCCATTTCTGTTCTATATGAAAACTTCCTGCTAGTGTTTTCCAAAATAGTTTTTGAAGACTGTTGTGATTTTAGCTTTGCATAGCAGCTCACATGGTTTTCTGGATAAAAAATATGCTAGTAGCCAATACTGGCCTTGTGTACATCAGTCCTATTGTTTCTATTCTAGTGAAAATCAAGTGTAGAACTTGCAACATTTGGCAGAAAGAAAAAAATTGCATTTGTAAGCAGGATTACAGATCCAATACACAAGGTGTTAAACTGTGAGGTGACCATTTCTTTAATCTCTGCTCTTTCTGCATTATATTGCAGAAAGAAGCAGTTTATAGTTTTTTGTCAGATTGGAGCTGCATGAAGACAAATGAATAAATAGATAAATCTCTAGTTTCCATCTTTAACTCTTCATACTTCAGCAACTTTGAAGGTTAACTTAAAATTTCACAAGCAGGACTATGTAGTACTGCAAGTGATAAAAACATTTATGTAAGTTACTGAATTAAAGGCAGCTGAGTGAAGGTACACAGCAATCATGGCACAGAACAGGTAATAATTGAGGTACTGCCTCTCACAAAAACAGTGAAGAAAATGATGTGCCTCAATTGAGAACAAAGGTGCAAGAAGGTTTTTATCAGTGGTTATGCTGCTGTGGCCTGCTGCCCCACACTACGACTTGGAACAGTAGAGGGAGACCCAGGATGAGATGTTACATCATACCTTGAGTTTTTTGATTTTGCTTGAGGTGTTTTCAGACACCTGAATTACCATGGAAAAGGGTACAGGCCAGATCAGTGTTTCTGGCATTTAATTAGTACACTTCATTCACATTTTGTTCAATTTTGATGATTTCCTTTAACTTTTCTGGGCACAGTAGGATAGAAATTGTGATCTACAATTTTTTGAAGTATAATCAGTCAAATTACTTTTAATAAACAGTCAAAGTGCATTGGTGCCCTAAAGTCTGAGTGAAAAGCTACCTCTTTGAAATAAGGAAATTTGCATCTAAAAGGCACCTTTGGCTCAGCCAGCTGTGTTGATAGTTACTCAGTGTCACCTGTTCCCTGTTAAAGCTTAACCAGTTCACTAAACTAACATCCATCTAAACCATTGAAATGTAAAGGCTTATATATTAAAAAGCTAATGCTAATTTTCCTTATATATCAGATCTTAATTTTTCCCCAGGTAAATGCTAAAAGACTTGAAAACTTCCTTTCTGTTTCCAGAGGATTCAGTGTAGTTCTCACTCACGTAAAATAATCTGAATTTTTTTGTCTTGGTTTCCTGCAGTGCCCTGGTAAATTAACAACTTTACTGCTTAGCTGGAACAGCTGTGAAAGAGTGTTTGCTTGGCTGACTTTGATGCAGTTCTGCAAGGAAGTTGGGAGGGTGTTCCTTCTGTGGCCGCAACAAGGAGCAAGTGTGGGCAGTGACCCATCTGTGGTCTTTGTAATGCTGTTCACCAGTGTGCAGAGACAGTTTGGCCCAAGTCTGAAGGTTATGTTTCCTTAAGGATCTCTTAAAAAATCTTAAACCTCTTGACTTGTAAGTGAAAAGGATTTGCTTTTCTATCTACAGCTGAAGTATATTCCTGGGGTGTGTGCAAAAGGGAAATATTAAAAGAATCTTGAAAATCCTTTTCCTTTTCAAGAACTGAAATTCTAGATTTGGATATAAAAGTCAGTACTGTCATGCAGTTGACATCTCTCAAGAGTTTTGTTTAAATTACAATGTTCACATCCAAAGCCTGTGCTTGAACTTTTCTTTTGAGACACTGCATCTATTGAAATGTGTAAAGGCAGCTTTCATCTTCCTGAGATATGAAAGTACACAGGAGATGAGCTATTGATTGGATTGGATTGCCAGCTCCTTTGAACCTCACAGAAATACACTAATGATACCACATAAAGGACATGGCTGCACACTACAGGAACAGATAAAATGTGCACAGTGTGGCTTGGGGTGGGGAGGGAGTGGAGAGGGCTGGCACCAAAGATTCAGCCCTGACAAAGAGTACTTGCTGCCATTTCTGTTTGCAGGAAGGTTAAATGTTTGCTTTTCTGGAGGGATCCTGTATAAACAGGGATGAAGTAAATGAAGTCATGACTGAGCTGTTGGTCTAAAGGTGTCTTGTGGGCTCGTGTGCCACCTGGCTCCTTCTGGAGCTCCTTGTGTAGCTGGTAGTTGTGAACAGACTTGGAACATGTCTTGATTGCATGATGGCTTGTGTGCTCCAGTGTGACTTCTTGGAGTGAGCAACTGTGGTTTTTGGTTAACAGACTGAACTTGAATTGTTTAGTGATGCTGACGAATGAGAAATATCCCACTTGTCTTAAAGTCAAGAGGAAGTGCAGCTTATGTTCAAGTCTATTGCTCACATAACCACTTGTGATGGAGAGTGAAAGACACCTTCCTGGCACTAGTAAATTACTTACTTGGTAATAAAATAAAGTAGATTATGTTACATGGTAAAGTTAAGAATTACACCTTTCCAAAACCCTGTCTCCCACAGTACAACAGCACAAGGACAGTCTCACCTATGGCTGCTGTCCAAAACAGTGACAATATCCCATTTTTGTCTATAAATGTGCAGTCAGCATCTAGGTTTTTGTTATTAAACTTCATCTTTTTTGAGTAAGGCTTTTGTAAAGATGAGAAAATAATAGTGGTAGCTTTGTGTTTTTAATATTTCTTATAGATATATTTTTATCTTCTGGTCCTAGTAAGTCAAATGTACCAGCAGTTAATCTGATGGAAATCAGGTTATTATGATGCTTCTTTAACCAGTTACCTTGCTTTCATCTTAGGTCCTGTATTGTTTTATCCACCTCTGTTTATCAGGTTTCAGTCCCAACATAGATTTTCATTGGATATGTGTGGAAAATTTTCTGCAAACTAAATAGTTTGTCTAAAAAAAGCCACAATGATGCCATTCTAATATTGTGAGGTATTTTCATATGCTGAAATATATGGAACAGTATCTTTCTTGACAGAAAGTATAGCAGTTTAGTTGTTTAAATAGTTCTCAAAAATAAGGGTTCAGGGAATGAGTGTTCTTCAACAAAACGTGCATGGCACGTTTGTGTATCTTTGACCTTTTACCTTTATCTGTCTTTTCTACTCAAAAGGTCAGTGTTCTCTAGAACTTTTAACTTCTTTTGTTTGTTGCAGCCACTGGATGCTCATATCTCCTTAATTATATGTTTTTATGTCTTGCAAAACAAAAATCAATAAATAGCATTTACTTAAGGGGCCAGCTCGAAAGGCACAAAGGCAGTGAGGAAAGAATTATCAAGTTAATCACAAAAGCCTACTACCTTTACTCCAATTTTCAAAGACAATGAAGACTGTCTCAGTGGCTGAATTAAAAGTGTATTATCAGTGTTCAGATTTTTTGCATCAATTGGTTCCAAAAACCAATTATTAAAAAATAAAATGGCTGATGCAACTGCTAAGTAGATGCTTTTATATGATCTAAGCTTGTATTTAAAAAAGAAATGTCTTTGTTTCAGATCCAGGGAGATATTTTCCTTCTGGAACACAGCTTTAGAAACCACAGGCCCAGATCCTTCAGGTAAGTAGGTGCACATTATATATTAGCAATAGCAGTGCCATTTGATTGCTTGCCTTCTTTCTGTATATTAATAGTGTAGTAATAAATTATGAAGAACAAGGTGCTTCTTCTTACTCGGTATTTTGATTTACCTTTTTTTACAATGGCAGACTGTAGTACTTCTTAGAACACTGATTTCTGGTTTAAATTATTTCCCTGATGCTGCTGGACTATTTATGAAGGTTTCTATTGTGATACCTAAAGCATAGGTGTTCCTTTTTATAAAAATAATTCTAAAAATTCAGTAATTGGTATTGTTAATGAAAGTGTTCCAAATAAGGAGAAAAAAATGGGTTCCTCATGTTTTGTACCTATCTTGAGGCCAAATGGTATTTTAGTCCTCTGGTAATAGCCAGGGAGAAGAACTAAATACTGAATGGATCAATATTGCTGCTATTTAAGTTAAATAGTAAGTACTAATAGAAATTATGGTCAATAATGACCTAAGTACCTAATTTAGAAGTAACTTTATACTAATTACAGATGCTGCTGTGGGCAAATGAAGGCTTGTGATTTTCATCAATTTTGATATCAACTGGGAGGGTTCTTGGTATACCACCAGGTCTTGTTGACAGCAGCCTCTGTGCACAGTATTCCATGTGCTGACATGGTGTTGTTATGTGAGCCAAATAACCATCCTGGTGTAAAATTGCATCTGGTTAAACTTATGGACAGGACTACAGTCTTTGCCTGAAACCTTATATTAAAATTCAGATAAAAGGTATTTGGTGATTGTAACAATCACCAAACAACAGATGGCAGAAATAAGACCTATCCTATTTCTTTCCCCAGTTGCCCATGTGTACATGTATGTATATTCTCCCACATCTATGTTCCCTCGACTTCTTCTTAGGTCCCTCTAGCCTTTAGCTAAAGCAAACCACGGAAATCTCCTTGATCTGAAATTCACTTCCACATATTATTTTCTTTTAAGCCCACAAGATACATCCTTCACTCTTATGTAGAATAAGTTTCCTTCAGCTACAAGTTGCTTGCTTGATTTCTTCTGTCAGTTTTTATTTTCCATTGTGTTCCTCTTAATATGTGTTTGGACCAAGCTTATTGATTTAGTAGATAGGTGCTGTCGCTGGTGTATTGATTCACTTGCAGTGCCAGCAGTTGTTGGCAGAAGGATCACCCTTCTTTTTCTTGCACAACTTGCAATGCATTCAGCACTTCATCCCAGAGTTGTTTCAGTTTCTAAGTGTATGAAACTGTGACCTCACTGCTTGCTGTTTCCTCAGTTTTTCAAAGTTATTGTACAGCTGCAGTATCTGGCTTTTTAAAATGATCAGGTTGAATTTTGGAGGGTTATTTGAACAGCATGGTGGAAGTGCCAGAGGAGTTTTCTCTGATGTAATCAGAATTCTGCATTGGGAAGTTTTTCTGATTTTCCTTTGGTTGACAAGTGTCTGAATAGATTTTCTACTCTACAATCACATGGGTTGAGCTGTCAATAAAAGCCCAGCCAAACAACAGCTTGAATTGAACTGAAACTGAGTCCTCTGAACATGGCTATGAGTAATTCAGTTTCCTCTGTTTAAGGTAGATTAATTAATCCTTTAATTTTTTGTCCTACACATAGAAGGAGTATAAAGTCAAGTAGGCGAATAAGGGAGGGGAAAGTTCACAATAGAAGTTAAAATTTAGAATTTAAAGCATATCCTACTTTATGTATTTATTACTTACTAGGCCAGCTTTTCAGCAGGTAAAGGACAATATAATGTTTTCTTGCATATTTTAGGGATCAAGTCATTAACTACTTACCATTTAGGATATTCATCATCAAGCTGCAGCAAATCAAAGTAGGAATTTATAAGAACACACTGTCATCTTCTAGAACTTTAGTGTTTCTGGAGGGTAAAGTAGGTTACACTTTTATGTTATATTGCTGTAGTCCTTTGTCTTCTGATGCACTGCTGTCTTTTATTTCTGTAATTTTATTTGTAGCTTGAAACTTTGTAGTGTGTTAGAGACATAAAGAAACTCTGAACTAGAGGTTGAATTAGTGTGGTTTACTTTTAGTATGCAGGGCTTAAGTAAAGACTTGATGAGACTATTTGGATGTAACTTCTTCAAACAGAGATTTAGGTACCTGGCTACCATAAATATTCAGGAATCAAAGGAAGCTGAAGCTAAGTCACCCTTTTAAATTGCCTTGGCATAATGCTTATTGATTGTTGTGGTGAGTAAATACTATTAATGAGTAGTAAAATATGGAATAAAAGTAATGAGTATTTGTAGGGTATTTTAGGGGTACTTTAAGGTCATGTGTGTGGCATTAGACCATTTCTAGCCTAACTATGGGAAGAGGATTTTTAAAGCTGTTTCTAATTTTGTTCTATGTGCAGTAAATCACTAGACATTAACAATCTGTTAATGACAGTTCATTTTAAAAACCTTTAAATTTAGAATTCTGTCTTATTGTTTAGATTGGAGGAAATACACTGTGTAGCATAATATATTTCTGTATATTAAACTTCAAGTTGCAGTGTCTTGCAAATGTAAAACTTGCTGATGTAGTTGCTGTTTTTTAATAGATCATTGACCCGTCAATCAGACTCTGACCATTTCAGAGATAAAAAGCTTGGCTTTCATTGGCTGTTAGGAATAGAACATCTTTCCACAAATTAGGAAATGGTGTAATAATTAACAGGTATAATGGATATGTGCATTCAGGTTTTAGTTGTATCTTTATGGGTTTTAGCTCCTGTTATCTTTGGTGTAATTAACCCACTGTCTGCCCACAGATAATTTAACTACAGTATAGAATGGATTTTTTTGTGGCCATGGAATTTTGCTAAAATGATTGATAGTTTTTTTGCTTATCTTCTTTAAATTTGTAGTGAATTGTTCTTTCAGACTTTTATTTAAAACAACATGCAGAACTTCACTAACAAAGTAACTAATAATTCTGTTCTAAAGCAGCAAGACAAAAGTTCTTTAAACAGTTTTACATACAGGGAATTTGGTAAACTTTAATTTTTTTTTTCTTTCTGGTTACAGACTTAAATGATTTTAGGTATTGATTCCTAATACAGGAAGGAGTTTGACATCTTTGACCCAAAAAGTCACTTGGAAATTGCCAAAGCAGATCATTTGGTAGCGGAGTTATTACACGAATCAGAAAGTCAGCAGATGTCACTTGCCATTCCTAAGGTAATTTATGCTTTGAAAATATAAACTAAATTTTAATTGCAAACATTCATTAAATAACACCAAGATTCAATTCCTTTGGCGTGATCATAGAGTCATAGAACAGTTTGGGTTGGAAGGGTTCTTAAAAATCAAGTTCCAAACCCCCTGCCATGGACATGTTTCACTAGAGCAGGTTGCTCAGGGCCCCATCCAACCTGGCCCTGAATGTCCTGGCACTGCAAAATATGAATCAGGAAGGCAAATCCTAAGTTTAGAGAAGTTACAGAACTGGAAAGTTAAAAAAAACTTTCTGAATTTTTGTGCAACTTATAAATCTTTAAACATGTCAAAAAGCGAAACAGAATGAGGGGCTGATAAATTATTATATAACTGGACATTTACCAAGTTCATTTAAACAGATGGTAACATTTTCTATTTGTCATAGATCTATTACTGAATTTCTTACATCATGTATTAGGTAGCCTTTTATCTACAAAAGTTACTCACATCACTTTAGGGATTCAACCTCACTATCACTTTGTCTATCCCTTACCTGATCCACTACTTTATTGTTGACTGTAAATTCTGTCCTTGTGTTTATTTGTATATTACCATTGTTTATATAAGTCAAAGCTTTCACAGGTTTGGCTATTGTCCTTTAAAAGTTACATTCTTATGGGACTGACTTTAAATGTACAATTGCAGAAGTTTGGACACTCCAGTGTTTTTAAGTAGTATTTGTTTTGTTATGAGCATAAAAGGGAGCAATACGAGTTACTGGGTTTTGTAGCCTCTTTGTATTTTGCCTTGTCTCATTTCAGTGGCTGTATATTGCTTTTCCAGTGACAGCAATGATACAGCAGAGATCAGTATTCCAGGATGTTTATGGTTTCTCCCTGTTATAACAAGTCCTATGAATATGCAGATTTATTAACACCTAGTGGGTTTATTAGGAAAATGGTTACTAATTTAATTAGTGCTAAATGCAAAATTTGCATATTTTTCAATGCTGTATTTGTTTCAACGGTCTTTTCCTTCTCTTTACAGCTGGATTGGCTCTCAAACTTTTTTCTGGTGTTCATCTGCAGAATTGCCTATTGAAGCCACTTCTATTAGCAGCAGCACTCCCAAAGCAAGTAGCTGTAATTGGCATTTTAATGAACAGTTATAACTGTTTCTGCATATTTTTAAATTATAATTATATGGCAGAAATTTAAAAAAATCTTCTTTTTTGTGTGCTGTGTAAGTGGGCTAATTGTAATTAGCTAGAGAAGCTAGTAATTTCTTGAGTAGTTTGATGCTACATGAATGAACTAAAACAAATCCTAAATCCCCTGCTCAAGTTTTACTGACCCCTTAGTGCTTATTAAATAATTAAAATTTATCAGTAATAGCCTGAAACAGTAGTTTCATGATAAAACAGCATGTACAATATTGCATTTCTAGCAAACTCTAATTTTAAATAGCTCTAGTGTTCTAATCATTTAGCTGAAACTGTAATTTTCTGGGAGATGAAATGATCTCCTAACTATGCTGTGAAGATTTCTTCCAGACATTTATTTCACATGAGTTAAAGTCAAGTACTGAACAGTGAATTCACATTTGACTTTTTAATTAGCAATAATAAATGAAGACAAATAGGTCAATAATTAAACTTAATTTTAACTTCACTGTAATGTGTTTCCAAGTATCAGAATCAGAAAATAGGTGTTGCTGTAAATCTATTTATCTATGCAAGTTTGACACAAATAAATGCTAAATATTTCTAAAATAACTTCCCTTTTTTAGATTTGGTACATCTGTTTTTATAGGCTTTGAGTAGTCAAGTAGTGTTTTTATTAATTAAATGATGAAATACTCCCATGAATTTTTAGCTGTTTTTAAAATTGTAAAGAAAAAGTAAAATTTTTTTTCATTTACTAATATTTATTATTCTGCTTCTTGCATAAACCACATTATTGAAAGTCAAACTTACACAGCAGTCAAAAATGTCAAAAAGACCTCAAATTCATATTTTTGTGGGAGCACCCAGTATTCCGAGCCCGCTGGAGGCGTTGGAGCAGAGTATTTCAGCACCTGCAGCTGAGAAATGGAGAGAACTCCACTGTTTGTGTGACCCACGTGGGTTTGTTTCTGGAAAGGCCCAGGGTGCTGCTGCCCCCTCAGTGCTCCAGGCAGAAAGCTCCAGAGTCACAGGGGTCCCTGCAGGAGAGGACAGAGCTCAGCAGGCTCAGCAGGGCGGGTTCATGGCAAAACAAGCAAAAGATTTGACATCTCCTGCCCCCGTGGCAGTAACTTGTACCAACACACCTGAAAAGAGCCTAAGTTTAACTTGCTCTGATTGCCAAGTATCCAGAGAGAGATACAGACCTGCAGATGTAAATCAGGCTGCAGATCAGCACCTGCCCCAGGGCTGGGCAGAATCAGCTGGACAAGATAAAGCATCACATGCCTGCTGCCCAGAGCTCACTGAGAGAAGAGGCAGTCATTCAGAAGTCACCAGCTCTGCCATTTCTGATTTGGTTGCCAGTACTAAGCAGGTCAGCATCCATCTAAAGTCTGTGGGACTTCAGGCAGGTCACAGGAGTGAGCATCATGAATATCCAAGTCAATATATGGATATGTTTTTCCAAAAAAGTCAGGAGTCCAAACCAAAAGAACCAAGTGACTGTGCGGACTTTGCAGGGTCAGCAGCTGCTGAATTTCATAGTGTGGTGACTTCGAGTGAGGTGGCTGTTTTTGCACAGGATCAGAAGGAGATGCAGGAAAGAATTCTAAAATTATCAAAAATAGAAGCAGGCAAAAAAGCTGAAGAAAGGCAGTATGATCCTTTCCAATGTGATTCTGGTGTTGGAACATGTACTACTAACGTGACTGAAAATGAGTATAAGGAAGAGGATGCAAATTCTCTTGAACTTTTCAGTTCTGAGGATGATGGAGAAAAGGTTTGGATTAAAGCTACAAAACAAGAAGAAAGTGCTCAGGAGAATGCAGAAAAGTTTCAAGAATGTCATGTTCCTGCTGAGCAATTTGTAAATGAAATCCATACTGAGCCATTGAGCTCTGGAATACCGTGCTCTCAAGGGAACTGGTCTCTCAAGAATTCTTCTAAAAGACCCTGCAAGTATGAAGATTCCTTTCATCTTTTTCACTCAGCATTTAAAAGACAGCTGAAAATCAAAAGAGCTAAACTGAATTCTTCTCCACCTGGTTCTGGGGTGAGAGTGGATCCAGAGAGGATGACAGAGTTCAAGAAACTCCAAAAGAAATTATCACTACTTAAGAACTGCTGCAGCAAAAATCAAAAGTACAATATTTTGGTCACAGTTGTACATCCTTGTCATGTCAAAGAAATACAGACGAAGACTAAACCAAAATCTTCATGTAAAGTTCCTGTAGCAACAATTGTTGTTACTGACCAGTCAGAAATTGAGAGAAAGGTGGTGCTGTGGCGTGGTGCTGCATTTTGCTCCCTCACTGTGTTTCCTGGGGATATTGTGCTGCTTACAGGTGAGAGTTCTTTTATTTGCCTTTTTAAAATATGGATCTTTAAAATGCCTGTTTAATGTAGAAGAATGTAGTGAGGAATTTGGAGCTATGGCTAAGCATTTGTAAGTAGCTTTCTTACATCACTTACATTATTTGAGTTCTCAGTCATCCTGCCAGTGGAACATTGACTATCCCATGGAAGGTTGCCCTCAGACACAGCCATGGGAAGTCAGGGGTATTCTGTAAGGTGTCAGTGTTTTAAAACAGCTGTTCCTGAAAAGTACAAGTTTGCTGCTACAAACCAGACCTAAGCAGGGTCTGCTAGGAGGCTAATGAATTTAAGAATTAAATCAAACTAATGAGAAAATGTTATTGACTCGTTGTAAATGGCATTGGTAGAATTAAAAAAAAACCCCACTGTGTTTCCAAGTGATCTCTTTCAAGCCCTGTACCTTACACATCTGTTTGTACAATGGTTATATAGTCAAGAAAAATACGATACACTTCAATATTGTTGACACATGAGTTGATAAGGTTGCTTTTTTCTTCCAGATATAATCATGTATGAGAATGTTTGGTGTGGAGAGGTCATGCTTCAGTCTACATTTACCAGTCAATTACTGAATCTGGGGAACTTCTCAGCTCTCAATCCAGAAGAATGTAAGATTGTAGGGCATAAGTTTCCATGAAAACCACAGTAAAATAGCTATTTCAAGTACTCCATTTTGTTGGCAATGCCTCACACAGGGGATAAAATGGAAATGTGTGCAACTGAGAGGTACAAAACACTGTAGAAAAATATGACAGGAACATGTGTGCACAAGATGTGGACGTGATGACATCAGATGGGCGTGTGGAGATCGTGGTAAAGGTTGGTGGTTACCACTGTGAACTCTAAAAAAATGGAGTTCCTTGAGTTTAGTTTAGGAAAGAGCAGTTATCCCAGGACCTGGCCATGTGATGTCTGAGATTTCATGAGAATTAAATCTTTCACAACATGGAGTAAGTAGATCCATTCAGGAAAAGTAGTCTATTTGCAGGCCATGGAGAGTTGGAGTCTGAGGGAAAAATACAGTAGAAGTATCACCATGATTGCATTGTTCTTACTGTCTTTGTGATGTCCACTATTACCAGGTGTTAGAGGCAGGTTCTGAGATCAATGATCAAGAACAGCTTTCTTCTTACCTGAAGTATCAAGCTATGATACAAGATTGTTTTCTGTGTATTTTAAAGTATTGCACTTGGCTTAACTTCATCTGCCTCCTCTTGGCAATATGCTGAAGTACAGTTTAATTTCAGATCAAGTGTTATATATCTCAGGAATTTCTTATCTTAAAATTATCCCTAAACAGTTTTGATTTTGTCAGTGTAAATACGTTCCAAGCTGTAAGTTTTATACTTCTAAGTGTAATAAAAAGTATGTGACTTTGCCTTTTTTTCATACAAGTTTATCCTGTGGTGGATGGTGGTGTTCTCCATGGCTTATTGGTATACATTTCATCAGAATTTCCACACTTCAGAGACATTCCACAAAGACAAGTTCAGAGCCTGGATGATGTTCGGTATATGCAGCTAGATCAGCTCCAGCCAAATACTTTGGTGCACTCAATCCTGAAAATTATCAGTATTTCTGTATTAACAGGTGAGTTCATGCACTAGACTTCAACTTCTGCAGTTGGTGGAAGTTAAATAGTAATTTTGCAAGGCAAAATATTTCTCACTTCTTGAGTTGTAGCTTTGCACAGAAATTTGATAATATTTCACTCTCATCTTGAATTAGTAAAATACAAATTTCTACCCACATTGTCAATATCATGTTTATTACTTCTAAATGCAGAATGTTGAAGCGAGAAATCTTCATAATTTGCTCTATTATGTAAATCTTGGAACTGTTAGATATTTCATCTAGGTGTTCTTGTTCAAAAATTATTTATGAAAAATGTAGTTTTAGTGTGGAACTAAAACCTGCAGTGTCCTGGATACGAGTGGTGTAGAGATCTTAATTGTTGCAATTTGTATGTATTGTTAGTAATAGTTTTAGTGTGCCTTGTGCATAACTACAGTTTTCCTTTATGTAAAAACTTCTAGAGAAATGTTTCTTTCAGTGTATTCTACAGAAGTTATGGGAACAGTTTCCAGTTATGACAGCTGCTGAGAGACTGAGTACAATTTCTTTCTGCTCAATGCAAGTCAGGCTGAGTGGGAGCTGAAAGATGCTCAGATACCTCCTGTTTTAAAGGGAGTTGCCCAATTGCTGAGTACTTAGATAAAAGTAAATTAATATACTTTATGCAGTCCCTCAAACTAGGTTCATGGTGCTGAAGAAATCAGATTTTCTGTCCACATGAAATTGTAGGTGTAGTCTTCTTTGCTTTTAATTGTACCATAAAATATGTAGCACCATCATTTCACCTTGATACTGAGGCACATGGGGTTTCTGTGCCTATATGCTTTTTATTGTAATTTCAATTCTTTTCAGAATCTCTGTACAGCTACAGAGGTGGCAACCAAAGAAAAATTATTCTAACAGTAGAACAGAGCAGAGATCAACACTATAGGATGGTTCTGTGGGGAACAGGGGCTTCCTGGTGCCCCCAGCTTCAGAGGAAAAAAGGTAAGGTCCTTGTACCTATTGGTACAAGGTGTAAAAGGATTTTTCTGATGCTGTTAGTGTCTTCTAATTGTTCAGCTGGTAACATTTGTCCATTCAACCTTTAAACACTTCCCTTGGAGGAGTAACATATTTTATGCTAATTCTAACGTGTCTCCTCTGTTTAGGAGGAGTATCAGCAGCAGCAGAATTTGAATGCACTTTAGAAGACTGAAAAGGCATAAATGTTTAAAAACTTGAATCTTTATACAAGATGCACTATTTGCATAGTGGCTGCAAATTTATGTAACTATAAAAACCCATGAGTGTTACCAGTTTTGCTGGGTCTTCCCTATCACTGTCTAGTTTAGAATGAATTGCTGAATTTTTTCAACTCCTTATTTTCATTATCTGCTTTCCCCCTTACTAGTGTCAAGCTTTATACCCTGAAGATCTTGAGATCAGGTCCAGCTGTAACTAACTAAAAGTGTCTCCTGCAAGAATTACATAGCCTGTATTTCAGCAGTGATTACTACCAAATTTTCATTTATTCCTAATCTTGTTCTTTTAAATAAGTTAAACTAGGTTTATGTTAAATTGATAATTGTGGATATAGAAGATTAAAAAACAGACATATAAAAAATGGAAGCTGACAAGAAATTTAAGACCTAGTTTCTTTTTCAAAAGGCTGAATTGTCTTGACAGCTGAGTTTGGTAGAGGTGAAATGAAATTTCTGTTATGGGACAACTCATGCAAAGTTTATAGGGAAAGGAAAAACCTTACATGTCATCACACTTAAAATGAAGTTGCCAGGGCTGACCATGTAAGAATGTCTTCTGATTTGTTTCTCAATCTTTTAAGTCACCTTGGCTTCCTATACATTAATCACAGTATAGAAAGTAAACTTTTCTGTTTGCTTTTTTTGTTCTGTAGATCACGTATGGGACTTCAAATACCTTCTGGTCCAACGTAGTTCTGTCTCAGGTGACTTGGAACTGCACACAACTCCGTGGTCATCCTGTGAGTGCCTGTTTGATGATGACAAAAGGGCAGTTGAATTTAAAGAAAAGTTTCAGAAAAGTCAAACATCCCTCACAGAGCTGACAAGGCTCTCGGCACACCTGGAAGAAAAATGCTCAGGTAAATGTTATCCATAGCTCTGTAAGGTCTGGTGTGCCATGCATGAGTAGGTAAAACAGATGCTCTGTCAATGAGCTAAGATGGTTGGTTTTTTAAGGTTGCCCGGGTCTGGGATTCTGAATTTATTCTGGAGGCTGCTGCTGTGTACTTGGCCAAACTGAATGCAGCCTTCATCCCACAAGCCCAGGGGAGAGATGGGTGTGGTGTGAGGTGCCAC
Source organism: Notiomystis cincta (assembly GCA_013398075.1). Classification (NCBI taxonomy): domain Eukaryota; kingdom Metazoa; phylum Chordata; class Aves; order Passeriformes; family Notiomystidae; genus Notiomystis; species Notiomystis cincta. The sequence goes on from VZRX01003742.1 coordinate 145,159, forward strand.
ACAAAGACAGCTTTGGAACACGAGGGAAATGCTGGCTTTTGTTGTCCACACCAACCAGTCTAGTAATGATGTGACTAATTACTGAAAGTTTGTCGGTGTTTCTCCAAAACTGGAGCTCTCTAAGGCAAGAGTAAAATAGCTACCGCTATTGAAAATGTCTTACAAAAGAACAAAGAAGACATTTTACACAGTCATCCCCTCCCAAATAAACCTAGAAGATTGCTATGATTGGTGTTAAATTCTAGGAAGTGATTAAAGTTGTTATTGCAGCATTTAACTCTAGTTTACATATGAATAGTGAAAAGCTAAGTTGTTAGAGCTGTTTTTCAGTGTCTCTGAAACAGTGAGAAGAAAATCACTTGAAAATTCTTTGCACAGTTTTGATCTCTTATTCCAGCACTTTCTCTAGTGGCATCTACCAAAATAGTACCTGAAAATGTAGTACTTTTATATATATAAAAATAATCACAAGGATTTTTCACTCCATAAAACGTCTCTGTAAAATTTGAGCAAATGTTAACAAGGGGGGAAAATTGAGAAAGTTTTTGATATCAGTTTTGGTTTTGAATCAGCTGTAGCCCTTGCTTTTGCTTTCAGTTCTAAATAAAGTTTAATTCAGATTTGAATTGTTTTTGTAGGAGTGATTCGAGTGAAAGCCCATATCTTACAATTGAAGTTTACCATTTCCACTGGTCAGTACAAACAATTCATCTTCTCTGCTGACACTTCACTGGAGAGTGTTTTGGCTTCTCTGCCTGTGATTACGTATTCAGGTTGTGCCAAATGTGGTTTGGAACTACAGGCAGATGAGAACATGATCTACAAGCAATGTATTAGATGTTTGCCATACAACAAAGTAAAAACATTCTACAGGTAAAGAAAACAGAGCTAGGTAAACTTTCTTCATTTTCATTTCCCCCATATCTAAAATTCTTTATTTAAGGTGTGGTTAGTAATCTCTGTCTCTCTAATGAATTTTCAAGTTGTTCTTCTTGAATTGCTGTATTATACTGTCGTTATTTATACATTATATTCTTAGTTTAAATCTAACTTTTTAATTTCTTTGAATACTATGTCATACAGGAATGATGTTTACCCAGTACTGTGTCAGATAAAGCTAAGATGGAGTAGAAGCTTGAGGACCAAAGGAAAACTCCTCAAGAATCTTGTTCCAGCTCAAATTTGAAATCATGTGAATGCACAATTATATTTTTAAACTGATTAGTCATTTTCAGCTGTGCAGAAATAATATTGACAAATGTTTTCAGTAAACATTCTCAGAGAGCAGAGGGAGTGAGTTATCACCAGATGGCACTGTGAGATGCATATATTCACACTTAGAGAAAATAAACTCAGTGGATCCAGTTGATGTAGGTATATCTTTATTAACTAATTGTTCAATTCTCACATTTACCTTGGGCTTTTGAAATGTAATTATCATAGTGATTAGAAAGACATGTAGCTAGAGAAAGTTAATTGAGATAACCATGGATGTAAGAGAATTCTAGAATGCGTAAATTTTCCATCTAAATTTTTTCTCAAATTCTTTCTAAACTCTTTCATAGTGAGTTTAATGAATCATTTACTTAAATACTACTATCTAACAAGGTATGGTTTAATATCTTTCCTCTCAACAAAATAGTCTTGCATCTTGAAGTTTATGTGCTATTTGTTTTCCTATGAGGGAGGATTAAGTGCAAAGAGGTTTTTTCTTAACTGAAAAGGTTCCCCCAGTCTTTGATAAGACCATAACATCTCAGTGGGCCTGAAGGACCTCAATTTGCTCCTGCACAAAAGGTGGTAGAAAAATGATAAAGGTTTCCAATCTTTGCATTCTCATCATGGGAACACATCTAGATGTAGAACTTTCATGCCCAATTTTTTCAGAGAAAAGCCTGACATTTTTGCACTGAAATTTTCTTCTGATCAGTTTAGTAAGATGCAACACCTTGGGAGTATTTCCAAAGGGGGATTTTTATTTGTTCAGTGTTTGTGAAAACACTTGGTATTTGTCACAGTACAAGAGCTGTACCTTGGTGTTATGTGGCTATAAAGTGATGTATTAAGACAGATAATACTGAGTGATGTTGATACAGATGATACAATTCCAAGTGACACACCAAAGCTTATCTCCCTACTTTGCATTTCCACCACCTCCCTGGGCAATCCTGACCATCCTAACAGTGAAAAATTGCCTTTTAATGTCTAATCAGAGTCTCCTGTCTCTGTTTAAGGCCATTTCCTTATATGTTCCTCAGACTGTTTCCAGTGCTACAGATTTGACAGATGAGTACATAGAGATGTCCTCATTTTTCTATTTCTTGGTATTATGTTGCACAGTAAGATCAAATTATAGAGCTTTCAAAACTTTTGCTTCAATAAAAAACAAAACATGGCAGGTAACTTTCATGAAACTTCATTTTCTGATCTAGACCTGCTTTGATGACAGTAGAAGATGGCGGATATGAAATTTGTGTTCATGTGGCGTCTGAGTTGATGGAAAAAATCTTCCTCGATATTCCCGCAGACTGGCTGAAGAGATTAGTAGGTACTGTTTCATGAAGTACTTTTGATAGAAACAGGCAGCAAAGTTCACAATGGTAGCAAAATTTTTAATCATTGACAGTTTAAAAAAACCCTAAACAACCAACATCAAAGAATATTTCAGTGGCTGTCTGACAAATTCAGAATTTCAGAGGAGAGGTTGCAACAACAGGAGGTGAGATGGTGTGAATGTCTATTATATAACTAAATAGTTGTAGTTATATACCTTAATATTCAATAACTTAATGGATTCCTTGTGTGCAAAATAGAATCTCTTAGGAGCTTTTAGGAGTAGCTGACACATTTCGTGATGTGAAACACTGAGCTGTGTATCAGAGAAGCTTCACTTGATACATCCTGTTAGACTTGAGAGGTGTTTTGTGTGATTCACAGTTGTTAACAGTTTAATGAGAAACAGGCTCAGCTCATTGTTTAAAAAAAAAGTCAAAAATAAAAACTAATTTTCTATTCAGATGTTGAACTATACTTCCAGTAATTCAGTGGAGCTTGCATAGAGGTAGAACTTGAATGTTAGGTGCTTTTGTGAAAATCAAGTGTAAATTGAATTGTTCTGTGTTTTGCAGTGCCCTCTTCAGATATAACCTACAGCACAATAGTAGCAGATCTGTGTCACTCACTGCTGGCAGATACAAAAGCATCCTATTTGTTGGAAATCAGAAGCCACTTTGTGCTCGATGAGAACAGCTATCCTTTGCAAAAGGATTTCCATCTGCTAAATTTTCATCTTGATCTGTGACCTCTGCACTAACTGAGTAACGAAGACCGTAAGGACACACAGATGGGAAGCAGAAGAAAATCGACTTAGCTGAAGGAAGCAAATCTCTTAAAAATTATAATAAAGGATTTTGGTTCTAACTTATGAAAAAAGCAAAACCATCAAAAGGAATGGTATGGAATATCTGCTCATAGTATATACTGCTGGAGTAGTACTGATGAATTGTCATAGAGTATATTTTTATACATGTAATTTTATGTTAGTAATTTTGTTAATAAACTCCAACAATTTCTTTTGTATCTATTTTCCTTTTTCTCCTCAGGAAAGTTCACTACTATTGCAAGACCAAATTTTCCTTAGACCTGGCAGATTAGAGGAAAAAAGACAGAATTCAGTAATATTTTATTTATACAATTTTTGTCTTTTTTTGCTGCTGCAAAATTTTGCTGCTGCTCTTTTCTCCTGTAAAACAGAACTGTATTGTAATCATTCCACTTCATTCAGCTTAAGGTAAGTCTCAAGTACAAGATCAGATGTTATATAAAAGGCAGTAGGTAAAAAAAATTGCTCATTATGAAACAGTAGAAAACACTCTATTAGAACTCCTTATTTGATGGTGTTTCTTGATTTGAAATAGCTCTTGTTCAGCAAGAGTCAAAAAGGACCTTTCTCATTTGCCTCACTTGGATGACCATGAGCACAAGTACATTGGTAAGTGCATTAGAATATGTTTCTTCACAAGTTAGCTGAGATTACTGAACACACAAGCTGGAAGAATTGTTATTTTAATGTATAAAAAGAAAAGAGGACCATACTGTACATCAAGTGAGACAGGTGGCTTCTCACTTTAGAGGTATTTGTTAACAGACACTGTACAGTGCATGCATCTTCCTGCACAAGCTCATCAACCAACTGTCTGAAACACTACTAACAGCTTACTTTTATGATCTTCATTGATATGATTGAAATCATAGAAGACAACATTTATTTGGTAAAAAATATTTTATTCTAGTAATATGTAAGCTGTATGATAACTGTGTAGTTTTTCTTCACAGAACAAACATGCTAACTTTGCTTATCAGATTGGGTTGCAGTAGTTTTGTAGGACTGAAATTTGAATACAGCTCTTTGGGGTTGAGTTGCTGGTATTACTCCTTTAGCAAAGATATAATGAGGGTTGAGCACTTTGTAAAACTCAGTTTAATGTAATGAGTTTAGGCTCATCTTGTGCCCAGTGGTGCAATTAGCAGGACAGACTGAGGGTACCATGTAACATGAGATAGTGGATGTGGGAAGTCTGTTACCTTACAATTCCTTTGTGGAATCTTCTCAATCATAATATTTCCTTGACATAATAACAGTATTGTCAAAATGGAAAGTGCTTTCATCTCCCCAGACAAGCCTTATTTTTTTAAGATAGTGAATTAATTAATATTGTATCCTGTTTGAAAGGAAGTTGGTTTGATTTTAGCTGTAGGGGTTATGATACTCTTATAAGACAATTGTGCAAAATGTTTTGCTGCAGTAGTCTGTGTCTGGTCTATGAGTGTACAGTGTGAAGGGTACAGAGCTCACATCCCCAGTGAATAATCAAGAAGAGAAGAATGTCCTACTTTATTTTCCTTAAGAATAATTGCTCCAAATTATTTTATAGAACAGTCATTTACTTAATGAAGAAGACTCTACTACTAAAGCAGACACATGCCCAGGGAGCTTAAGCTAATCGGATTTTCAGTGTAAGAATGGTCATAGTAGGTCAAACCCAAGGCTCTTGTAATCAATGCTCTGTCTCTAAATGTGTTTAGAGAGAAATATATAAGGGCAGCACAGGTCCTCATTGTCTCAGAGTATTTAGTACTGAAATAGCCTCCAGTCACTTAGGACTCTGTAACTTCTCTGCTTGGTGTCAACACAAAATGCTGTAGTTGGGGTCAGCTGAAAACATTGAGCTGAGTTACTGCAGGAAATACACTGTGCAGAGGGATGTGAACAGCTGCTTCTAGGTGTGTGACCAATAAACAGTGCCTTCCACCCTTCCTATTTAAAAGATGTTTTAAATATAATGCTGCTATTTTAAATGAATTCTAAATGTATAGGTCAGTATTTTTTGTCTGTTTTGGCATGCTCACTGGGCTTCTCTCCCCTTTGGTGAAGCCACTGTGGTGATGTGGTGCAGTGCACAGATAGGCCTGGTGTCATCACTGCAATTTTTGGGTCATTTTGGGCTCTATCCACATGATATGTGATCATTTGTGCCCAGAACTCATCACCAAGAAGTGGGATTTAGCAGTCAAAGTAATTAATACTGAGAGATCATATTTGGCTTCCTGTTGTGTTTAGTGTGCTGTGTGTTCATTTAATTGAACACATATTTTGAACAGAGGAAATAAAGTTCCAGCCGACCTGGGACTAAGTAGTTTATTTGTGTTTGGTCAAGGAAATTATTTACTTGTTTTATTCTTTTCTACTTAGGGTACAAAATCTTAGCAAAGATTTTTGTATCATTTAAAGAAGAAAGATAGTAAGAGCTTTTGCATGTTAAGGTTGTTTTTTTTTCTCAGTGCTGTTCACATGCTGTGGCAGAGGGCATGCCATCGTTTAACCAGCTCCTTGGGCTTGCTGATCATCTCATTCCAGTGTTCCAGCTCTTTGCCACGTGTGTACATGAAGGGCCCAACTACTACTCGTCCCAGCAGAAGTGTTTCTGGGAAGAAAAGAAAGCAGTTAGTGATGAACACCTGTGATGCTTCTCTGAAATCCTTGCCTAAATTAGAATATCAACCTGTATTTCTCCAAGTAATTCCTGTTCTGAAAGGCTTTTTTAAACCAAAACATTCCTTAAGGGAATAACTCTCTGTTTCAGGTTCTGTAGCTCCTACCTACTAAGGTTCAGCATTAAAAGGTGTGGCAGTAAGTGGGTGTTCAGGCAATGCAGGGCCTGTCCTTTGCCTGCAGTTAAACTGAAGTATGTTCAAGGCACCTTTACCTCAAGTTTACTGGGGAAGTGTGCCCTAATTTTGGGCATCAGCAACCCCAGTAGGATGCATAGGATGCTTGGGCTTTGGGGAAAATAAATGCAGTTACTGAGACAGCTGGGAGCTGTAATGTGTGTTGCCAATGACCCTCCTCTGCCAAGGAGCAGATTGTTTCTTCATGCCTGGACTTTTCAGCTGTGAATGGGGAAAATTATTGAGATCATACTTGTACTGCAGGGAAGATGATTTTCTTGTGAGCAGTGGAAATACTGAATTCTGATCTGCCTCTCTAAGCAGAACTCCTTAATGGATGCTCTGACAATTAGTAAGAGGTGGCCTCAAGCATCAGGTTTTCTGCCAGGGAATGGGGTTGTTTGCTAGTCTCTCCTTTTTCTTTCTCAGTGCTGAAAGTATTAAAATTCCTATCACTTTTTCAAATCTGCTTACGAAGAGTGAATGGCCTCAAAATTTTGGAGGTTGTGTGTTATACACACAAGTGTTCACATAAGTTTATCTTAATAGGGTACTGAAATGAAACAAAAGCACAGCACCTTGTACTGACATTGACTAGTTTACAGTTATTTTATTCATGTCTTCCATGAAGTTTAGCCTCTGAGAGAGAGACATATGCTTCACTACAAATAAGTTGTTCTGTTTTTAAAGAGACAGCCTTTGAAATACCCCAAAACTCTTACTTGTTCTATGGTTATTGCTAAAAAGTAATTAATTCCTCCAAGGTTTAAACTTGTCTCAAACATATAAGAGATTTGACACCTTGACTGTAATAATTTTTATCACTTACTTTCTCCTTTGTTAGTCTGCAGCACAGATAGACTCAGGCTTGCTGTATCCAGCTCTGTCTGATCTGCCTTGAAACTGAAGGTTTCATTGTACACAGGATTGGGAGTTCCCAGAAGAGCTGCTGTCTTTTTACTTTTGATGAATTTATTATGGTTCATTAGTGAGACTTTGACATACACACCTTGGAGAAAAAGAAATTCAGGAAGAAAATACATCTTTGAGAAGCACTTGGGAAATGGCTTAAGGAATGCCTTCCTTTAGGGAGTCCATATCATGTATAACATCAGACTGTGAAAGATTCATGGAACACACATGACAGCATAACATAAATCAGGGAGTACTCAAAGTACTGAGGGTGCACTTCTGCAGTGCACTTTCCAATTTAAATGCTGGTAAAATAAGCAGCCATATTCTTACCCTGCATCCTTGATATTTTATTTCTGTGCCTTCCCTTCATCTGATGGAGACTTTTTTGGAAGGCTTAATTTGTTCAGTCAAAAAAACTTCATAGTTGATGTGTGTATATAGAGGTCTAAATCTCTTTTCTTTTTAAATGGTAGGTGTATTTCACATTTATATTGTTTAGCTTCAGAGCCCTGCAAGAAATCACTACAGACTGAAATACAAGTTTGGTTCTTCATCTGTTTTTGCTTTGAGTGTTTAGATTTTTAAACAGCATTTTGAGGTAGTCTCTGAGACCAAGGACATGAGTATGACATACCAGAAAAAGCCCTCTGCACTAAGGGAGAAAATTGTGACCCCGTGCCATGGTCTTTTGAGTAATAGCCAGGTTGTCCTAAAATGGGATGTTTTCTCCCAACTCATTTCTTCCCAGGACAGCTGTTCAGCATAAGCACTTGTCCTGCATCTGTTACCTCTGGGAATTGGACTTGAGGCAGCTGTTAATGTCAGTATCTCCTGAAATGCTTCCTTCTCTGGACTGGAGAGCAGCAAAAGGACATTTCTCACTGTACTAAAACAGGAGCAAAAAGTTGCCACCTACTGCCACGAGACAAACCATTTCTTATGAAACAAACTCCAAACATAGCAGAACTAGGCTATCAAAATCTAATTTCCCCAGGGCGAAATATGGCTTGTTTCCACTCAAATCACCAGGATGTTTATCTGTTCCTGTCAGAGTCCCACAGCACAAGCCTGGGTGGACAGATGAGGAAGGAGCAAATGAAAACTTTTTAGGAACAGGCATTGTGGTGCAGGGAGGAAATCCCACTTACCAACAGCAGGGCTCTCCTCCTGGAGCTTTAATCCCCTTGCCCTCAGAACCACCACAGTGAGACGGCCCAGGTAGTCATTGTAGCTCAGGGAGAACTGGATATCACCGTGCTCTGAAGGAGGCTTTGGAAGCAGAACAACCCCTGTCAAATATGTCTGAAAAACTCTCTTGTCACATGGACAAGTGGGGAGAAAAATCCTTTTTCATATTAATGGTTTCTGTCACATTAAGGCACGTGAGTGAATTATAATTGCTTTGTTTATGCTGTTGTAGCATTTGATGGAACCAATTAATCAGCCTTCTTAACCCTCAGAATTACTCTTTTCCAGGTGATGCCTATTTCCTTCCCTCTTCTGCTCTTTTCTGTTCTCACTAATGGAAAAGAGAAGCAAATAACAAAAGTTCTTATGTAACTACTTCCTAATTGATGTGACTTTTTCTTAGCAGCTGGGTAATCCCTTTACAACAGCTATGGATCTGCAGGTTGGTAAGGTGGGAATTTCAATTCCAAATGTTTATGAAGTACTTTTGCATGTGATGTTCTTGGTAGAACGTACTTCTACTTCAGCTATATCCTTCCAATACTTGTAACATGACAGAAGTTCCACAGTGCCAAGCAGTCACATACCTCCAAATTCTCTTTCTCCAGATCTCTCCATATGACTAGTTTGTTGTCCTCGGTTAATGCTTCATTTTTTAGTGGGAAGATAACTTGACCTAGGAGATGGTGCTTCTTCTGTTTATCAACACAATAAACCAAAAACTTTAGTGTCCTTTGGAGCAACATTTTACTGGAAACCTGTACAGGAAAAGGAAGAATATATTAATAATTATAAAACAGCTGACTCTCTAGCAGGACTTCAAAGGAAATATTTTTCAAAGTGTGTTAAGTGTAGGTGGAGATTTCCTTTAATTATTTGAAGTCTACTTTTTAAATTTGCCTAAAGCTTTAGCTATGCAGAGGTCAAGATCCAAGCTAAAATATGGTGAGTTCATTTGAAAGCTATAAAGCTGGTGGGTTTTTAGCTCATATGGATCTAGTGCTGTGTGATGCATTCACTTTCAGACACAATTGTTTAGAATCTGTAAATGTTTTTTTCCAGTTGTCTGAAACACAAACTTTTCTTGATTTTAAAGCTTTTGTCTTGTGATGTGTGCTGAAAGCCTCTTAGCATGGGAAGCCAGGCTTTACAGTACCATGCAAATAGCAGCCCAAACACACCTCCCAAGTTCTGCTGTCTAGCCTGCTTCCACAGTAAAGAAACTAAAAGCTGTGAAAGCAGTAGATAAGTATTGGCTCCTTCTGGACTTCTAGAACTGCTGGGCTGAACTGCTCAGCTGTAGTTCAAACTGGAGGTTTGATTATTCACAGGGCAAGTTCTGGAATCCTTAACTTTGGTACAGACCAGAAGTAAGATCAGTTCTGGAGCCACACACTTCTGTAGCCCAGGATCTCCAGAAGCCCCAGTAAAAAATCCTGTTTCTAGTGGAAACAACTTCTGTCTTGGTAGAAGCATTATGAACACACAAACATGTACTGTAGTTTGACAAGTTAATATTTGCAAACAAAAATCTGCCTCATCAAAAGGAAAAGTACCTGGAAAACAAAGTTTTCATCAAACTGTGGGTTAAGAGTTTTACGTTTCGTTTTGGACTGCAGGTAGCTTCTTTCATCGGGCAGCAGGTAGATTTTCACAAATGGACTACAGGAATCAGCAGGAGGCTGCAGCTTTCTGACTTTGATCAAGGAGACGAGGAGCCTTTCTGACTCTTGCTCATATTCTATGGAGAACCAGAGGCGGCCAATGTTGCCATCAGGAAAATCTGTTTCGCTTTTGTCTTCAGGAAACTTGTACAGATCTGGGTTAATGGTCCCTACAACGTAAGCTCCAGCTTCAAGAAAAGACAAAACAAGCACCCTCAGATTAGTCTCAAGAACCATTGCAGGCATTTTTATAACCACTGCTGGATTTGGGGAAATCAGATTAATCTCTTTATCAACAATCAATTTTTTGTGAGAATTTCATATTCTATTTCCTTTTCCCCTCAAATTTGAGGGAGTAATTGTAGGCTGCACCACTTTTCTTTCTTTTATTCCTGTGATTGTACCTTGTTAGTTCTAGGTATTTGTTGTTGCAGTCTGCAACTGGTGACTGCTTTTTCTGGGGACAACAGACACTCCTGGCCTTTAGAAGACATGGGAGGAGAGATTGGTTTGTCTGCCAAATGTGTAAGGTACCACAGCACTGGGACCAAAATGACTACACTCTTGCCCAATTCTTACATATAAAAAATAAAAATGCATAGAGCATTTAGGGCTTGTGCTGTGTAGTTCCATGCCTGGTGTACCCCCAAGAATTATATTTCATAATAATAAAGCCACCCTTTAAAGGAATACCCTTAAAAATAGTCTTGTTTTTGCAATGCCATACCCAAGGAATGAAATGATGACCGTGGCCCAGACTGAGGGGTCATGTAGGGGTCACTGTCCTCCTGAACCTGTTCTTCATTCGTCAGGTGAATCCAGTCTCGCCCATGCAGTGTTGGGGGAATGATAAATGGAACACTTCTGCACCTGCTCGAGACAACAGCACCTATTGACTCTTCTGGGTTAAATGTGGGAACCAAACTTGGGAACAGTAGTAAGTTTACTGTTCTTATGTCACAATGTAAAAGTTCTACAGACATGCAAAGGTAAAAATGGTAAATACCCATTGTCTTGCAATTGATTTTATTTGTTTCATGCATTAAAAATCCAGTGAGGTGCATCAGGTCTTAATTCTTCTGACAGATTCTTCTCTTTCCCCCTTTCCTCCCCTTTAGAATTTACTTTTCAAAGGAAAGGAAGAATTAACTGCAGCTGCTTGTTTTAAAGCCCAAAACCCCTGCAACAATTAATTCTCTAAGAGAGGCTCCTTCCTCAACTGAAGACCTGTTGTTTTTGTTATTAGACTAGAAATTACTCTGCAATGTAGGCTGGGTTTGTCTAAGTAACAGGTAAAGCTGTCCATGCACCTATTACACTTGAATATATTCTCTTAAATAAATCAGAAATAATAATCACTTTCAGAGTTAAATTATCCTTTTCCTAAAGGAACAAAACAGAACATGGCGGATGTTTTCATATGATTTAGGGGTCTCCTTTGTTTCTGTACATGCATATATTTGGACCCACTCATTTGAGATTTGACAAGTTGAAATAAATTACATAGCATATGCTTTAAAAACAAAATGAAAATATGTACCTTGTGCTTTTCAGTTGAATTTCAGAATTTGCTTGGTCCTGAAAAGTTGCATTTGCATTTGTTGTTTTGACAGGATTGATGAGCTTTTCATAAGAAAAGAGGTGGCAAAATTTTTTCCAGAGCAGATATGCAGTTAGTCCAAGGAGAAAAAATAAAATGATCCCTCCTATTATACCTCCAGCCACAGCAACTGCTTGTTCTGTTCAAACATAAAAGCACATAAAACATCATGGGAAGATCAAAGTTAAGTATATTTTGGGTGTAGACAGGAATGTTAAAGCTAACAAAAATCATTCCAAAATGATTTTTAAATGAAGCATTCAGCTCACATGCACGTTTTTGTTTGGTTATAGCAGGTGCAGCACCTGAAGACATACGACAGTGGCAGCGACAGATTACAGTGTTCACATGCTCTGGCAGGTACTGCAATGTAAGAGACTACAGACATAAAAAAACCCAAACCCCAAAGAATTGTTCAGGCTTTTGTTTTGCATTAGCATTTACCTTAGCATGGCAGAAGTGCCTGAGCTTGTTTAACAGAAGGAAAAGAGAACCCAGGAGCACCTAATATGAAAGGTACCATTATTTTGGCTTGGTTTGTTCTTCCAAATAGTCATCTCTGTTGAATTGAATCTAGACCCTGGCACAAGGAACAAAGTAAAGCTCTGGGTTGTTTTCTTTCTAAGGATGCATGTGTTTCCTGGTCTGTGAAGTCAAAGTTAAATATCCATTAAATACAGTTTCCTGATTTGTGAGTACTTAACGTAGAACAAAATCTTGTATAATTACTGTGAACAAACCAAAACCCAAATAAAACTTAATACATGTATTTAATATGAATATGAGAAACTCTGTTGTGAGAATTTCTCGTTAGACCAAGGGTAGACAATTGATTCATTGCTTTCACATGTTTGCTGAGAATGCTGGAGTGATAGGCTCTGGACCTAAACTCCAGAATTATTTTCCACTCTGCAGCCATGGGAGGCAGCTCAGGAGCAGCTGAGTACTGGGTGCTGACAGTTCTCAAGGTCTCTCCTGAAACTGAAGTAGCTAAGTGACCTGGCTTTTTCTCACAACTGGTATTGAATTTTTTCTTGCTCTCTGCATTTAGGTAGAGATAACTGTGATTATGCTTTATTCCTTTTTATCTGTTTGTGCTTGGTAGGTACCTTGCAGTTAGCCATCTCTGTACAATGGTACAAGTAAAATGGAGACAATACAAGCACAAAATAATCAGCCAACACTAGTGATAGTTTAGAATAATTCAAAACTAATTTAATTTAATTAGTTTATTCATTGGAGCTATAAAGAGTACAGGAGGTGAGTTGCAAATACATTTCTTGCTGATCTTTTTCAGTGTTGCAATAAGTGACATGCAATGTCCTTCAGCTACAGAACACTTAAGTAATTACCTTGTGCTGTAAAATTAACCTGGCCATAGCACCTCAAAGGCCTTAATCTGATCCTGACTCATTTTTCTGCATTTGGTAGAGTCACTGGAGCCAAGCTGGTTTTGCAGCTCCCCTCCAGGAGTGTTGCCTTAGCCCTCTGCAGGAATTGGCTGGCTCCTTCCCTGAGTCACATAATCACTGCTGTCTCCTGGCACCGCCACGGAGCAGCCACCCTGCTCACAGCTGTACCACAGCAACAGCACTTTGCTGTCCCTGCAGCTGGGAGGGGAACTGAGTAGGTTCCAGCATTTAGCCAGACTGTTAGAGCAATCCTCATTCCGAGGAACAGGAAACAAGCACCTTTTCGGTATGGGTTAATATTAATACAGAGACAAGTCTCATTGTGCCATGTGGGTAAATTGGTTTTCTTTGATCAGAATGCATAGTATGAGGAAATGCATACGAGCCTGGGTTTGTTCCTTTCAGTTTTGTAGGGCATGCTCCAATATGTCTTCAGTCAGACTCACATTTTATTGCATTTCAGAAGGCCAGATGCAGAAAAAAAGCTTTAGTTTAATGCCCATGAACATGATTGAACATGATAGAAATAAACCATTTCCTTCATGTAGGTGCACTATAAACAACACAAATGTCTCTATGACTGGTAGTTTTACTGTCTGGCATAAGTAGCTGAAAGGTTAACATTTCAAGCAAGCTAAACAGGTCTTTGTTTAACTTGTCCTCTTCATTCACAAGTCTGATGCTCTCAGCAGCAGTCATGTTCCCCTATGGCCCCTATACCATTAAGCACAGTAAGATGAGGTGGGCATTGATTTTGGAGTAAGAGAATGAGTTTCCCTCTGTTAAAGCTCTGTTAAAGAATTTGTATGTACTGTAGCCCGGGGACTGCAGAATGATTTTTAAAGTATTTAAGGCACACCCATAGCCATTGACTCAAATTCTGGTGTTTTTTTTTTTTTTNTAAACACTTTATTCAAATTTTTGTTTTTTTTTTTTTTTTTTTTTTTTTTTTTTTACTTTACACAGTTGTAGATATAAGATAAAGTTTTACTCATTTCAATAAAGCTACCTGTAATTTAATGGGAGTAAGGAGAATTTGGCTCACTTTTAGACCATCTTATCTGATTAGATCAGCAACAGAACCAGTGGCTTAGGGTACAATAGTCACAAAATCGACCATCGAGATAAATAGCATCCATCGTGTGCAGGGAGAAAATATGTATCTTTTAAAATAACTACCTGTCGTCATGGGAAATTGATGTCCTGTATGCTGCTGTGGTACAGGGTCGTGGCAGCAGGAGATGAAGTTGGACCGCTTCATCTCCCCCCACCTGATACCTGTAAATAGGTATCAGGTTTATCCTAGCACAGAGGAGATGTTGACAGGCATCCTTTGCCTCTTTTGGGATTGCATCCCTTTTTGCTTGCTGTCTGGTTATATGCTTTACTTAAAGTCTGCAGTAAGCCTTTTGGAGTTACAAGCAGCCTGTTCTCCACCAAGAGTTTTAATCTCCATATAAAGAGACAATCTAAGCACATGTACAGTACAAACTAAATAACTGGGTGGGCTGGAGGCTCGGCTCTGCTTTTGCTGTGCCTGTCTCCAGAGCCGAGCTCTCCCGTCAGGCGCTCCGGGCCGTGCCTGCCACACCTGCACTTCCAGGCTGCCTCTTCCCTCGCCGGCTCCGGAGGGAGGCCGGGCAGGTGCCCGGGGACCGGTTTGAGCTGATGCTTTCGCGAGCCTTCCCCAGCCCAGCGGGGCGGCGGCAGGTTCCCGGCCAGGGGCTGCGGGAGGAGCCGGGCACCCCCTCCGTCCCTCCCAGCGCTCCCCCGGCACTTACCGGGCATGGGCGCCGCTGCTCCCGCGGGCCCGGGGCGAGCGGCCGCGGCCGCGACGCTGTCCGAGCGCTGCAGCCCCTCCCCGGCCCGGGCTGCGAGCAGCAGTTCCGACAGAGGCGACGTCTGGCAGAAAAGCCGAGGGGCCCGCTCGGGAAAGCTCCGCGCCCTGCCCGGCCAGCCCCGCTGCGCGGGAGGCGAGGGCGGACATTGCCGGTCTGCTGCGGAGGGAGGGCTGGAATCGGCCAGGGAAGTGGCCGTTGTGCTGCATAAATCTTCTGTCGGCCCTAAAAAGGCACCTGTGCGACACCGACTGTGCGAGAGAACTCCAAAAACCACAGTTATGCTCAGGAAAATACTTTGCTATCAGTAGCTTAATTCTGAATATTCGTGTGGACAAGAAAGTAACATGCATTTCTTTTATATCTTTAACAAAATATGTAAGCACGAAGGAACACATATCTCCTTGGACAATTGCAATTATAGCCCTTCTTATTTGTATTTATGAATATAATGATCTTTAATCTCTGAAGTGTGTTATAAATTCAACCAACGAGATCTTAACCAACAAATTACTCATGCAGTTCGGAAACAAAGTATTTGCTGTCACTTCTTATCTGCTAATGCTTCTTTCTCAGCCATTATGACAAGGACCTATACCTTAAATTTAACAGCTGTTTGTTTTACATGTTCTCCTCACAGCTGTTGCATATATAGTACACAGTGTTGTTTAATCTAAAGGCTATAGGAATTAAAACCAGTAGGATCCTAATGAAATAACTTCTGTTTCTGTGGAATCTCAGAATTCTTTTCTTTGCATTTAAAATGTTCTGCTCTGAATGTAGTGGTTAAGCTTTTACTATTAATTTTTGAGTCCTCAGGAAGAAAAAATATGTAGATAATTTTTACTCTAAAAAGAAAATGCTTCTATGTTTTCATTTTATGCTTGTAAGGTAGTTAATTATTAAATAAATATTGCACAGTCAGTGCCTTTGCTATTCTTATTTCTCCATTAATTAACGCAAACACTAAAGTAGAGGTTTTTTGCTTAGCAGTTTTGCACTTGTCAGGATAATGTCAATAAGCAAGTCTGAGGCAACCAAATGTTTTGAGCTGTGTGGCAAGACAGCAACTGTCTGCTTTCTTTTTGCAGTGTTCTCTCTTGAGCTCACTTCTGTGGCTGTGTGAGGAGTGCTGCAGTTGCCTGAGCCCCTGATTGCTTTCCAGAGCACTGTTGAACAGTAAAATGATCCGTGCCAGATGCACTGGCTCCCATACAAGCCGTGGGGAGGCGTGGGAAGTTGGGCATCTGGGGAGCAATACCCAGTGATCATCGGCTGATTGAGCTCGTCTTTCACAGAGCCCGGGGATGGGACCTGGAGGGGCAGATCTCACCCTCCCCGAGCTCCTGTGGAAGGAGTTCATGGCCAAGCTGTTGAGCAAGGAGCTTTAATTCTGATTCTCTGCTCCACCATGAAGTTCCTATTTCCAGTCTTTCAGTGCTGAGTTCCTGCTACAGCTGGAAATCAGAATAAATACAGGACATGAAACACAGCTATACCCTCCTTTATCTCTGATTGCTAGCCTCCTTCCTAGCCTAAATCCCTGGAACAGCTGAGAGTTTAATGTTTTGTGGATCTAGACATTGTACTATAAATATTCTATGTTTCTGGTGTATATTTTGTAACATAGACAATTTTCAGTGTCTTTATCCAGGGACATCTTACAGTAAAACCTTGAGCTTTAAAAAATCACTTAAAAATTCTGTCATAAAACAGTTTTCCAAAGTGTGTTACCTTAAAAGCAGTGATGTCACATTGCTCATTTGACACCTAAGTAACAGCAAATAATTTGCTATCACATATTCAGGTAATTCCCACTAGACTGGGTGAAAGTCAACATATTTATTTTTAAAACTGGATATCTTTGAAAAAATCTGTGAAATGTTTATGTGAAATATAAACCCTTTTATACAACTCTGGGTTACAATAATTTGGCTGCATGTAATTATTAATGCTGTTTGTAGGAACATTCTTTGATAAAGGATAGAAAAGTATTTAAAGAAGATATAGCTGTAGGATCACAAGCATCAACAGGTCTTTAGAAAGATAAGTAATTATAGCATCATTTTACACTGAGGTCTAATTCCTACTATAATTTATTAATAATCTTAAAGTTTCAACAGATTACGTTCAATAAAAATGTTTTAATTTATTTTTTTAAAATCCCATTTTGCAGCCTGAGAATGATCTTTAAGTCCAGCCATTTCAAGTGAAAGATGTTCAAGTTTTTCTACCTTCACACCCACTCCCTCGTGTTTGTGAATTTTGACTTTCATGTTGGTGGTCCCTCCAGCTGTAGTGACATCTAGAAAAAGGTAAATAATTTTTTTCCAATTAAATGTGAACTAATGTTATTGAAACTGGTGAATTATTCAGGAACAATAGATTAAGGTCTGCAGGGAGCATTGATGGGCACCCTGACTACAACAAAGAGATTACATTGAAAAGTATAATTGCAAATGGCAGAAATAATGAGTACTCAGAATTTCTATAGTGCATTTCATTTCCAGGCTATGATTTCCTGATTTCCATACCAGCATTAATTACTGGTAGTTAAGCATCACAAACCTGTTTGAAATAATAGTTATTGTTATCCTTATTTTATAGATTGTTTAATAACTGGAGTTCCTCCAGATCTACACTTGTGTAACTGAGATAAGAATTTCTCCCACAATCTGCTGTTGGCCTTGCTCTGACACCTAGTTCTTGGCTTTAGCAGGCTACGGATAATTGACTGTTGCAGAAAAGAATATGTGAAAGAAAGATCTACTCTGTTACAAAATACCCTTTGGATCCATTCTGGGAGTCACTTGTTAGTTTCCTTTCCAAAGAAAAGATGAGAATGGGGGGGGAAGTGCATCCAGAAGGGAATGAATCTTCCATAATTGTTTTTCTCTCAGCCTGGCTGCTGATGGTAGTCACTTTCAAGCAGACTAATCCAGAACAGGTCTCCCAATAAAAATACAGGTGTGAAATGGGAACAGAGACAGGGCAACATGGACAACCTGGAAAAAAAATCTCCCAAAGGTGCCATGTTTAGTGCTTCTAGATGGGCATGAGAAGAAAGACAGTAAAAGAAGAAAGGAGGGGGGGAAATAGCATTAACCTAATCATGGAGTTTGGATTCCTCCTTTGGCATTTCATCTCAGCCCAGTAAAACTCCTGACACTGCAGCTACCTTGATGTTCTTCAGGGAGAGGCAGACAGAATGCTCTCTCTGGAGCTGCAAAAATCTGCCACTGTTCCATCAATTTCCTCGTGGCACAGAACTGGTCAGCAGAGCCTCAGCCACATGAAAAACTCATACAGCTTGCACAGAGCTGTGCAAGACAGACTTTTCCCCTTGCTTTAATATCATCTTTTGCTAGGAATTTGAAATCCCTGACAGACACGAACACTTTAATGCCTGCTGACAAATATTTTTAGCACTGTTACAGAATACCAACTGATAGGAAAGAATCTGTAGGTAAAGTCTGCACTTCTATAGGATCCAGAATCTTTCTCATTTTTTACCTTTTCCTTTTAATAAGCTTTAGCTATTGGTGTTGTCTAATAACAAAATTTACACAGACTGTAGCACCACCTCCTGTCCAAAGCTGAGCTTTGGTGCAAATGATAGAGCAAAGCTAAAAGTTCTCTTAAAGATGATCTTTTTTTAAAGCATGAAGCAAAATGAAAAAAAAAAAAAGAGCTTTTATTCCTTTCCAATGACTTTTCCTTCCTGTGTTTTATAATAGGAATTTCAAATTTGCTTTTACTAGAACGTGTTCTTATGGTTGCAAGGGTTTTTTGCTAATGTAAATTACATTAACAAAGTCAGTAGCTGGCTGTTGATGTTTTAAGAAAATAAGAGTACAAAATGTTCCTTTTAAAAGGAGTTTGGTAATAAACTCCAAGTCCAGAGATAATATGCATAAGTAGAGACTTCTGCAGAGAAAACTACTTGTGAAGCTCTGGCTTGCATGGCTTTAAAGCTTTTTGGGGGCAGTGTCTGGCTTTCTGTTTTGCACACCACTTGGCCTTGATAAGAGTAATCTAAACTCCATAACTTTGGCAAGGCCTTGCAAGATTATGTGTGTACACATGAAAAATGAACTGTTCACACAGCTGTAGCAAACAACAGAAGTTGCTCTGAGGCAAGACTAGTGCTTCTTTTAGACAGTTTTTCTTAAGCCTCACCCTCTCTGAGTGAAGGATAATGAATTTAGGCCAGACACAATATGAATAAGACAAATGGGGAGGGATTGCTGAGCAGGCAGGTGAATCCATAGGCCCTAATCCATTTTAAGATTTGGAGGGAAGCACAAAATCGTATGTATGGCATAGCAATTACACCATGTGTAATACAGCCCAAATTGGTACAGCTTAATGGGATGAAAACTTTTAACCAAGAGTAAAAGTGATGTTTCTTTTTAGAAGCATTTACACCTGGAACCAGATACTGAAAGCTGAAGATCTGTTTGCTCTAACTTAAAGATGTTTCTTCAGGCACGTGCAACTAAAACTACTCTCTGTATAGCAACAACAGATTTATAGGTGCTATCCCATACATTTTTGTATTTAAAAAGAAATAAAAGTTGCTCAAAAGCCTGGGAAAGACTGTAGGGGGACCTTAAGGGTCAAAGCTGTAAGAAAAAGAGAATTTTAAATGCTGAGTATAGGAAAGAAAGAGTAAACCTTCCCTATAATTAAGTCGTTATTTCATGCGGGTAAGCGATGCCTTTGTCTTTGCCAAGTGGCCAGGAGGTGGCCAGCAGGCTCCATCCTGGGGCTGTCCCTGCTGGGTTTCCTTGGCAAGGGGCCCCACGGGGCAGAGCTGGAACTTGACCAACCTCACTTGGACACAGCTTCTGTCTCTGCCGGAGCAAACGGTCCAGGAGGACCAGGAACCCACTGGGGCACCATCCCAGCTGTGAAGGGACTCCATAGAAAAAGGCACTCTGCCCATTCTTACACTGCTTTTGCAACAAGTCATAGGGAATGCCTGATGCATTTACAGAATATTTATCTAGTACTGAGAGTGTCCAGCAGGCATCAAAAGTATGTAATGATCTCTCCAAAATACACCCAATTCTATGGGGTTTGGCTCCAAATACTTTAATTCCAGTTGATATCGATCAGGTTTGGGCTGTGTATGAATCCTCGATACAAAGGGTTAAAAATTAAATCAGGTATAGGGTATTTAACAAGTGTCCCACGGGCAACATTGCAGCAGCTATGTGAACTATTCCAGTGGCAGCAGAAAAGTAAAAAAAACCAAAAAACAAAACCAAAAAATAAAACAAAACAAAAAAGAATCAAACCAAAACAAAAACAAAAAAAAAAAACAAACCAAACAAAAACAACGAAACAAAAAAACCCCACAACCCAAAAAACTCAAAAAGGGTTAATCTAATTTAAATCCTTTCAAAAATCTAGGTTAGAGCCTAGCCAGGAAGGGATAAAATAGGCTGATGTGGGCACGTTTTGTGCTGTAATCACTAGAGTTGTGACTGCTGCAGAAAGAATGCTGCACACTCTTCCTGTGGTTAGCTCTTCACTTAAAATAGATGTGAGAATGTTCTAGGGAATACAAGAAATATGAGAAGGATGAAAATAAATCTTTCAAGCTAGGAAGAGTAAGTGTCACTGACATAGATATTGTTGCCTTCCTTTACTTAGGGAAAAAAAAAAACCTTGTCCCATTAAAAGCAGTATTTTTTCTCTGTAGGAGTTAAGCTCTGTACCTTTCCCAGCCTGGGGCTCAAATGGTACATTCTGTGGTTGGAAAAGCTAACCTCAAGGACATCTGCACACCGTGGATGAGCTTATTATACAACTTCATTTGTAGGTATTGAGTACACTGGTTTTGAGAAATTTAATTGATACCTTTTTTCCCATTGCCAATGTAATTTTTCCTCTAAGCGAATGAACAAAATCTCTTACAATCTCTTTATTGGGAAATCGAGGGTTGAAGGATGGGAGAGAGTTAAAGGAGATTTTCTTTAGATTCCTGAGACCTATGAGTCAGTATGTGCATGAGCAAAGGTTACATAAACTAATAGATTAGAACAAGGTTTAGTTGCATAAACACTGTTACTGCATTTCAGTCTGTCACAGAGTCAAGCCTGCAGATTATTGCAGAGAGAGCTCGCCTGGGGCTTATAGTCCATCTTGCTGGACTGCCTCTGACACTGGATACATTTGAAAGAGCATCATTCTCTTGCTGTGGGGCTCCTCTGAAATCCAGGTCTTAGTGCTGCAGGCCTTGTTTAATATACAGTGGTGTTGCTCTCAGCTCCTGGCTAATTTGGGAAGTATATTGGTTGCACAATAATTTTGTCTGTTTCATTTAACCAAGGATCATTATGCCTCTTATGAGGTCCACTATAGGCAGCCACAGGGACTAGATCCAGATCCCCTTCAGATTCCCTCAACTTTCCTGAAGCCTCTGTCACTCTTCCTTCCATCATGTTTTCTCCCCAGAATATCCTGGATGAAGTCAAGGAGACCAGCATAAGCAGTTCCTCCTGCATGGGGCAGAAATGGGCATGGATATGTTACCCAGGCCTGTTGTCCAGGGAAAGGGAGTCTGGATTAGGAATTTTGAGTGGCCTGGAGCCAACTGACAGGGCATGAGGCTGACAGCTACATTATGATGGCTGTGGTGTGAGTTGTTTGGGAATATTGCAGGTTTGTTTGGGAAAACAAAGCCTTTCTTAGAGCTGCAGAGCTGTGTTTTTTCAAAGTGCATGAGGGCAAATTATGCTCCCAGGCTGCACTACTTTCCTCTTGTGTAGTGTTTTCCTTTGTGCTTTCCCCAGCTTCTGACTGATCTCATTTCATCATTTTACATGTGGGAATTGAGGCATCAAAGTTCAAGTCTTTATTTAGATGCTTAACTCCCATTAAATAAAGCAAACTGTCTCTATAGCAGGCTGTGTTCATAGCCCTCAGCCCTGGGCAGCAGTTAACATGTAGAACAGACTCTGATACTTTGCTGTCCAAAGACCNTTGTGTAGTGTTTTCCTTTGTGCTTTCCCCAGCTTCTGACTGATCTCATTTCATCATTTTACATGTGGGAATTGAGGCATCAAAGTTCAAGTCTTTATTTAGATGCTTAACTCCCATTAAATAAAGCAAACTGTCTCTACAGCAGGCTGTGTTCATAGCCCTCAGCCCTGGGCAGCAGTTAACATGTAGAACAGACTCTGATACTTTGCTATCCAAATGATTCTTTTTGAATGACACCATTTCCAAAAATAAACCAAGGAGGTTTAGTATACACATAAATGTGGTTTTGAAAAGAAGTCAGATCCAAACTTGAAAGTGTCTTGGTGGGCAAGTCACATAAGGACAGAATTAGTGGTGACTCCTCAAAGTGTGGTGTTCTGCAGTGCTGTTTTTTTTCTGGAGCAGGCCCTGGGAGCCCTGCCTGCTTATGTGGTCCTGGCTTGCCTCCTTTCCAGCTGAGAGTACAGAACAGATGGGAGACCAGCAATCAAATGCAGGGCAAAGCTAAACATGTGATTAAATCATCAAAAAGGCCAAAGCCCTTATTGCATGAAAGGCAGCTTAAAGCTACCCCAAAACTAGCTTGAAGGGTTGTGGTTTTTTGGTGCAGTTATTTATTGCTTTTTGCTAATGGATATTAAGGAAGTGTAGGGAAGATATTGTGCATGGGAGGAAATGACATCTGGGAGAAGTAGAGCAGAGAGTCCATGTGATAGTCCCTTGATTTAAGAGGAGATGTAAGCTTTTGTGCAATATCATCTTTGACTTATTACAAAATATGCTTAAAAGGGAGCTTGTTTTTATTCTCCATAAGCAACTGTTCTATTTGTTTGATAACCAAACTAAAAATAGTGCTGTGTAGAGATTTGCTATCTTTGAAATATATGAGATTGTTTGTATCAGTGGGCTGCCTCACTATCTGCCAAGGTAAAATAAAGGCAAAAGAACTGGTCAGCTTTGTGGAGAAGGATGCTCTTATATCCAAGATGAAAAAGAAAGGAGATGACAGAGCTCAAAACCACCAGTTTTCACAGGTCTAAAAATTCCGACAGCTTTCAAAAATATTAATTCTGCAAAGAAGAGAACTGCATCCATGTTGCTCCTTGAAAAGGGTCATGTCAGTAGTG
Source organism: Notiomystis cincta (assembly GCA_013398075.1). Classification (NCBI taxonomy): domain Eukaryota; kingdom Metazoa; phylum Chordata; class Aves; order Passeriformes; family Notiomystidae; genus Notiomystis; species Notiomystis cincta. Next base: position 168,124 of record VZRX01003742.1, read on the forward strand.
TTACAGTATTATTCCCAATGAAGATAAATGTAGGTGACCTGGCAGATTTCATGGAGGGTTTATGAGATAAACCCACACAAATCATCTTCCTTTTCACAGAAAAATAAAATTGCAGAATAAAGGCTTATTCAGAGACCATGTCTGCTATAATTGGGATGTCTAACCAGCAGTTATTTTCTCCCAGGCACAAGAAGCAAAACCTGTCATGATGCTTGTTGGATAGAAACACTCTACATAGTGTTTATGTTTATACCCAAAACTCTATATAGAGTGTTTGTAGACAAATTAGGCATGTGGCACATAGCCTAATGGAATAATATTTGTGGTGATTGATCAGGTTGTATTGGAAAGTTTGAAGTTAATGTGATATCACTTATCTGACAGAATTGCTCTCTTTATAGAACTCTGTTAGAAATAACCCTGCTGTTTATATCAAATGGAAGGTGATGGTCAGTTTCACATTTTTAAACAGTCTCAGGTGCATTTCAGTTGCCTCAAGTGTGTGTGAACGCTTGCTATGCTAACTCCTAAGGTGAGCTGACTGGAATTATTTAGGGTATCTCAGTATAAGCAAAAACTTAAAACTGGCACTGCAAACAGAATGCCAATTTCAATAAGGGACGAGCAGTGTCTGGAGTGGAGAGTTTCTTACTGGTTATTGGCATAGAAAAAGTTAAATTTGCCCATGGTGCATTAGTTATTATCGTGAAGGCTCTCTCAGACTGTGCTAAGGGGCTGTTATTCTTCAGAAACACTCGAAAATACTTTACAATGGAGATATCCAAAACCTGATCCAAATTGGCTGTGGCAGATGACATTCAGGCAAATGAGCAGTGTTACCCACAAGACAGCATATTGTTCCTGGAGGGCTGACTTATTGTGGAAAACAAGAACATATCCCAGAAATGCATTAAGATAAAATCTGCCTGGTTGAAGGTGCAGTTTCACTGGCTTAAGTGGCTTTGAATCAACAAACAACAAATACCAGCCTTGCAGGGTTTGCATGCAGAGCCCCCAGACAGAGATGTAAACAAACTGCAAGCAGTGTTTGTGGGCACTCAAACCTGCCCCCCAAAGAGCAATAGAGCTTGGCAGGTTCAGGGCTTGTGGAGAAGTTCAGAAAGCACAGTCTGGGTGGGTCCTGGTCACCCACCTGGCAGGAAAAAGTTGCTCTAAATGACACCAGACCAGGCAGTGCAAGAAAAGACTCTGGGGTTGTAAATTGGAAGGGGTGAGAGCAGGGCTTCAGTACAGGGTTTTAGGTCTCATGTGGAGGCACCAAGCAATCAGTATGGTTTTCTTACCCCATTTTCTGCTCTGAAGAGGAGTAGATGGCCAAAGTGTGAATTTTAGGTTAGATAAAGGGCTTTTGAGTTAGGACTGGACTTCTCCTCTCTTGAATGTAGAAGCCCTGATTGCCTGGATGGAGACTGACAAAGGCTGGGCTGCAGGTCCAACAGCTCTGCCCAGTGGTGCCCTTCTTCAGCAGGGAAGCAGAGCTGACTGCCTTTCCTCACACGAGGTGACTCAAAGTCAAGGGGCTGGTGGCTTGCTTTCATATGACCCTCAAGCACTCAAATCAGTAAGTTTGAAAGCTTTCTTCCATGGCTGGGCATAGGACTTTAATTTCATGAAATTAAACAAATGTCTAAGCCCTGGGTGGAGTTCTCAGGAAAACATGAATGCTAGTCAGGCTAAGCCACAGTGGCAGAACTGTTCTGAAATCATTCTCTTGAAAAATCATTCTTATCAGAAGAAATTCATCTGCATTGTCTGGATTTGGCCTAATGGGTCTGTAGACTACTGACTTCTCAGCTTCCTTTAACTATCAACTTTCTTACAGGAAGATAGAAGAATAAAATCTCTAAATCTGAATTTGATGCAGTTTTACACATTTTCTCCTCAAATGTAGAGTAAGAAAGCTGTATGCCAATTGCATCATTATGGATGCCCAGACTTGTGACCTATTGATGTAAAAGTTGGTCACCAGTATCTTCCAGAAAGCACATTTTGATGCTTTCAATGAAAATAGTTAACCTTGCTGGACATACAAAATCTGGCACAAGAGAGCCCTGCCCCAAAACTTCCTTTTGTACAGGGTTTAGGGTAAAAGCTAAATGCAGTATTGTCCTCTCATTGTATCTTTCATATATTCTTGGGATGTCATTTGGGCAACTTGGGACTAATTTGGAAGATGCATTGGAGTGGAAGGGTCATGCTGAGTTGTTCCATGGCTGGTCACTGGCACTGGAGCAATGTTGGAGTAGCTACAAGTGCCAGGGGTGTGTCTCACCAGAGGTCTCTTGCTAGAATAAGACAGGAAGCTGTAGAGTTGCCCTCTCCCTGCAGAACCACTGCAGTCCTATACCATGGGACAGGAAGAGTCTGCTGGGCAAGATCCTGGGCCAGCAGGAATGCTGGTAAGGTTGTGCTGGAAGGGACAGGTTCAAGGAACTTCTATTTCCAGCCTGTCAGGAAGGATGTCAAGGTTAGCACAAAGAGCTGACTGTAAGTGCCTACTCTGCCTCACTGCTGTAATACATGGCAGGTAAAACAAAGCAGCCAGAAAGCTGCTGCTGACCCGTGCATGGCTCTTAACCCCTGAAATGCTTCCTGACCTGCAGCCCGAGGGTGTGATTGCTCACTGAGTCTGTGGGGGTGTGCATCTTCAGAACAAAGCCTGGGAGCACACAGGCAATTACTGGATTTGCAGCCCATTCTGAAGACTCAGGGAGCAGTTGTACATTCCTAAAAGCATTGGAGAGGGGTGTTGATCCCCCTCTCTCAGCTGAGCTAGGCCTGATGGGAGGGTATTGGTGAAGGTTTAGGAACAAATTGAGAACTGCTCTAAGTGGTTTACAAGAATTATTAACTGCTTCCTGAACAGAAAGAAAGAGGACTTGGAAGGGTTCTTTTCTGGTGTTTTGGCATCCTTCTCCTTGTCCCATTAGAGATCCAGCCACCTTCTCATGTGTGGAGTTCTAAATGGAGGGAAAGGGCTAGAAAGGAATAAAAGCAGCTCACAGTGTGGAAACTTGGAGTGGTCCTTGGGAAAGGAGTGAATGTTGCCCCTTGTAAAGGTGAGTGAAAGAGGAGATAATATACAAAATTGAATCACCATGGATGGGGACAAGTTCCCCCATGTCACATCTGTCCTTGATATTCCCTGATGCACCACAGGTCACACCTGGCAGCTTGGAGGACCTGCGTGCCTGTCTCCTCAAGGCAGGATATTCCTGCTGGGCAAGGATGGGGTGGGAGATGCTCAACAGCAGCACCCTCAGCACCCTGCCTGTGCCTGGGTGAGCCTCTGTGTCAGGTCAAGGGTGAGGACACAGTGCTGCCTCCATGTTTTTGTGCAGGGAGGGCAGGCTGGGCACAGCTTCCAGCAGGCTGGGATCCCCTGAGGGCTGCAGTACCACAGGGGTGTGCATGGCCACAGTTGGTGGGCAACTGTGAGCTCAGAAATACCTGTGCCAGGTGTGGGAGAGTGGGAGGGCAGCCTCAGCTGCGGCCATCCTGATGTGTGTGTGACACAAACTTTTTGGAAGTCACTTTAGTTCAACTAAGATGTGTTTAAGTAAGTGGAAACAGGTTCTGGAAAACAACTTGCAATAGAAAATGTGTTCTAAATTGTGTCCAGTTTGGCACAAACTACGTAATTATCTGTAGCAGACTGCTTTTTCCATTTCTCCCTGCTCAGCACAAACAATCTCACTCTTTGCAGTCCATGGACACATCCTTGTTCCCAGTCCGTGCCTACAGGACTGATGCATTCTGGCCTTGGGGGTTGATTTGTTTTCTTTCTGATTGTTCCACATTACCAGAAGCAATGGGTGTTTCCTGCTGGTGATTTCACCTTTATATAAGGGCTGATATTGAGCACATATCAGGGTACCTTGGCCCAGGAGCCAGTTTCTTTGTACACCTTTTATAATTTTGCTTTAACCCTTACAATTTTATTCCTCCCCCTCTGCTCCTCCTCTTCCTGCCCCTGTTTGCCTCCCCTCCCTGTGCTTCCCTGGCGGCATTGCCAGCTCTGCACAGGCCCAGTTTCTCTAATCAGATGAAGCTACAGGATTATCTCTCTCTCTCCCTCCTGGGCTCCATTTTATTTCCTCTCCAGCCAAGGGGGGAGCCAGGAAGGGGGCACCACCTTGAGGCAGAGGGAACCCCATCTCCCAGTCTCCTGCCTTTGATGCTCTCTAACAACCCTACCTCCTCTCCCTTATCATATGCTCACCTTAGTGTCAACAGCATCAGGCGGATCAAGGAGAGGAAATCTGAACCCTTTGGGCTTTTGTTCTCCTCAGATTTCTGAGCATCTGTTTTTAAATGCCCTCCAAGTAACTTGTGCAGGGAAGCTGGATGTGCAATCTCTGAGTAGGGGGAAGGTAAGGACCACGGACCATGTATTGCCCCTTCTCTTGTCTCCTGTAAGGAACGAGCCCTCTCTGTTTTGCCAGAGAGTACAAAGCAGATGAGGGGAAGGGAAGGGAGAGGAGCTGCACAGAGACAGAGCCAGGCTTCTGTAAGTGCTGTGTTGGCAGCAGGGGGTTGATAGCTGGACTGAAAATCCCAGGAAATGGTAGTTTTCTCTTTTTCTAAAATGATGGGAACTATGACTCTGAGCTTTAATTGAATTTAATGTAGTTGTATAGAAGGTGTTTTGTTTGTGCTGGTGTCTTTCACTTACGTGTGTATGTGTTTGTCTTTTAGTGAATGTTTCCAGAATATACATGTCACTGTTTCTCTGGGGGAGAAAAACCCTACATAAGTTTGTTCATCTTATTCCTCTGCACATCTGTGAGTTCATGAAGATGCTTTTTGATTATCTCTTTTGTATATGTTAGGGTTTGGATACTAAAAAATTAGAAAAGAGTAAATTCTATTGCTTTAAATTTCTACCATTAGTACTAATGTGCCAGAGAATGGTTTACCTTGCTGTTTTCCACCTTGTGTACTGTGTGTTTTTTAAAATCATAGGAATATCCAATACTAGAAAAATCTGAGGAATATTCAGTGCTTTCTGCATATCAGCTTTGTTTTACACTTTTCTTTCCTACATAAATGATCAATTGCTATTTAAAATGGCAAATAAATTTTTGCTTTTAAACCACAACATGTATTTTCTAAAGTCACAAATTTGATTTGGTTTGGCTTTTTATTGCCACTAGATTAAATATTTTATATCAGAATCCTTAGTAGAAGACTATTTTGTGTATATGTTGTGATTAAAAGCAAGAGTCTGTGCTGATATACTCCTGGATTTTAGGGGAAGAGGGAAAAGGGAGGGGGAGGAAGCAGTTATTTCCATTTAGAGGACTCTAAGCATGGAAGGTGATGGGAAAGGTAGCCACGAGATAAATGTATTTTCTGAGATGTTGTTCTTGTACATAAATGAGATGGACCATATATAGATCAAAATTTACCTCTCTTCCATTGACTCATGCTTCAAAATAATAATCTCATGCAAAAATATAAAAATATCCGTGGTTGCCTTGCACCAAAACATTGATGAAAGCTTGCAGATGATTGTTTGCATGTTTTAGTGTATGTCTGAATGTTTGCAGGACATAGATTGCAGTAAGAGCTGAGTTTGGAGACCTCTGCATGGAGTCTTTGTGTAAAACAATTAGGTTTGGAGAAGTTTTCATTTAGGAGGGTGCATTAGATGAGGGCTTTATGTTTTCATGTCATGTCTTGGTTACTCCATAAACACTGCTCCACTTATCGGGTTTTGTTGATTTTTGTTGTCCAGACATTTTATCTGAACTGTATTCCAGAGAAAGCAATTGCAATTTAGTTTATCTGACAGTTATTTAGGGCTGCATAAACAAGAGCAGTAAACTGTAGATGGCCTTGTGGTGTCAGAGTTTGTTTATAATACCAAATGTGATAAATTTCCATCAGATAACCATGCCAAATCCACATTTTTCCTTCCATAGTAAACTATGCATATTCAAACTGAACTTGAAAAATAAAAGTGTATGAGGGAGGGCAGAACAGAGGAAAATTGTTATGGATGATCATTAGACTTCTGAAGTTTGATTTTCTTTCTTGCCTGTTAAGGGCAATAACAAAGGGTAAATTGGAGGTCGCTTTTAACCACTTCAGATGAGCAGTTACTTGCTGTACCAGTGAGATACTGTTAGACCTGACTGCAGGCAGGTTATTTCTGAGCAGAACAGCAACAAAATCCTATTTCTTCTCCAGTGGACTCTTCTGGAGGCTAGAGAGACGGAATTGTTCATTTCTTTGCCCTGGAGTTAATGTTTTTAAATGAGAATGGAGTGTACTTCACTGGTCTCTTGTATTTGGATATTGCAAGCTGTTACACAGTTTGCAGGAGAATGCAGCCTAGGAATGATGCTTTCCAAGGCTAGGGACTTGAAAGAGACCTGTTAATGATATTTGTTCTGCAAGTATTTTTTCCAATTAACCAGAAAAATTTAATTTTTTTTTTATCATTTGTGTTGCTGCAAGTATCTTTGGCAGGTGTGTGTAGTATTTCATTGCTTTTAGACCCAAACTCTTCTAGCCCAAGAGCAACAGAACAGCAGGAATCATAGGCTACAAATGATGTTGCACTTTAATTTCCTTGTCAGCCTTGAACCCTTTTTTTTTTAATGAATTTCCATGGCCATGAGCCACACTTTAGGGACTGCAGGCACTGGCCTTTTAGTTAATTCTTGCAGTTTCACTGTACAGAAGTAAGAGGTTTCTAACTGGTGTAAACAGTAAAGCTGTATGTGTACACACTATCTCTCTGGGATATTAAGATTCTGGAAGATGTGAATTACCCAAACTCTGAATAGCCTTTTTTCTTCTGTGGGGGTTGGGGGCAACATTTCAGTGGTGGGAGAGATATCCTTTCTGTAAAAGCAAAATGAGGGGGAGAAGGAAAATAAATGTTGGAGTACATATCTGCCTGAGGGTACAATAAGAAGGCAGTGAACTGAAAGGTACTGCTGAGCTTTTCTCTGGTTAAGACAATTTGATACAATATTTCCTACAGATGCTTTATAACAACTGAATTAATCTATAGCTGTGCAGCTGGTAGTTCATATGTATGTCAAGAACTCTCCTTTAGGAATATTCTCTGCTTGCTTAGGGGATTGTTGGGAAGAAGATGGTCTCTTCCATTTAGAAAAGCTGTAGAAGTTCTTCAGAATAAAGTTCCACTCTGAGAAATTATCTTTAGCAACAGGAACCACCAAAAAAATATCATTTTGGGGCTGCTTAGGTAGATGCACTCAGAGCATGGGAATTGGGTCAGGCCAGCTAAGTGAAGTTGACATCAGCCAGGTCTTTCCTAGTTTGGTGTGTGAGCATTAATCATGTGAGTTATAGCAAAGCATCACTCTGCACCAAACAAACTTCGTAAGAAAGATCACCTTTAAACTGGCCTGTCCCTTTGTGGGGAAGATGTTGCAAAATGGTGGTTAACTTGTGCACAATGTGGATTGAATACAAAGCAGACACAGGAGCAGGAGTCTTTCTCCATCTGCAGAATATTTGCTAATTAGGCTTTAGCAAGGGCACACCTGAGTGTGCAAATGAAGGTTAATGGGATTGAGCAATTGTAAGACCTTCATTTGACTTGCAGAGCTTTACTCCAGTCAACAGTGCAGAAGACTGACAGAACCCCGTTCCTCTGAGCTGAAGTGAAAGATTCAACTCCTCTTCAGCTCGAACTAAGCAAACCTGACATGGAAATGGGAGAGATGATGAATGTATAAGGCCATCCTAGCTCTTATAAACTGGATTTTTTTTTAAGACTTTTAAAATTATTGCTTTCTGCAGACAATCTGCTGGGAAACTTCAGTGTTTATGACTGAGCAGGGTGGATCAGTACTTCTTGAAACGTCAAGGAAAAACAAACATCTTGTTATAGCAGTTTTATTTGGTTTTCAATGGCCTCTAAACCATGAAAGGGTGGAGTAATTTTGTTGTTTTAGTAACAAGAGAGGTGCTAGTGAATTGGAAGGAAACTTCTGGAGTCACTGCATCCTTCCTGTAGATCACCTTGCATGTAGAATATGGGAATCACCTTTGTGCTTCCTTTCCAAAGTCATTCCTGTCAGCTCGTTTCAGTAAAAGGTACAGGTTACACTAATCAATTGAAAGTGGTTTCCAATTGCAAAATGGATGCAAATTTTAGCTTTTCATGTTGAGAAAGTACATGACATTCATTGGCACCGACAGATAAAAGTGTGTATTTATGAAAAGAATAAAAAAAGTCATTGGACCGTTTATTTTTGAAGGGACCTCACAAATTCATCCATTCCAATCTCCTGCTCAAAGCAGAGACAGCTGTGAGGTCAGATCAGATTTCTTAGGCTTCTGTCTGTGTGAGTTTTGAATATGGTCAAACCAATGTTTGAAAAACAAAGAATTCCTGTAGCAGAGCCTTTATTCTTTATAATCAGTGTCTTGTTGCTAGCAGTTAACAGCAGATGCCTGAAGAGTTATTCTCTTGTTGTCCATGGCACACAGGCGGGATTTTCCTCTCTCTGAATGATGACAGGAACTGAATTGTCTTGTGGCTCTTGAGTTGTTCCAAATTTATACCTCAAAACTTTGTGATTTTGACATTATTAAATGTTAATAAGGAAGTGGAGACTTCTGCAGCTTGGTTTATGATTGAGATTAGCCAACAGGACTGTTTGTTTACATAGAGTAGGGTGTAAATATTAGTTCTAGAGGAGGTTCTTACATACTTGGATTTGACAAAGTATTTGCAGACTTTAGTCTGCTGCTTTGGACTGTTACTTTACTCTGTCTTGGGTTTTCTCTCCTTAAGGTCTTTAGTGTCAAACAGGCCTTGGGAGGCAGGGGCTTTCCTCTAGCCAAGCTCTAATGCTTTTATTCTCTCAGTCCTGAGAGAGTAGAGAGATGCTCCCTTTCAGATGTTCTCTGAAAACTGTAGATAATAGTTTCCCACATAGGTCTGATTCGACCACAAGTAAACTGGGACAGTTGCTTTTCTGAGAGACAAACATTGCACTTTGACAGGATGGGTTTTTATGACAAAATACCAAGTTTGAAATGAAAACTTACTCTTCCCATATTCCTTGTTTAAATAGTTTCAAAGCTACATACTACAATGGCAACTTTTAATGCTATGAAACACGATTAGTTAGTCTCCTTTTTAGTTCTTTTCAATACTCACTTAGCCCCTTGGATAGAGGTTGCCAGCTCTTTTCCAGCTTAAGGATATATAAAAGCTTGCAGTGTGAACTGAAGGCTTAAATTAGTCACAGAATCTCTTCTTCATGAGAAGTTCATCATAGTAAATAAAAGTCTACAAGTGCATGTGGCACTGCAAGACAATGTGGTCTGCAGCTGTGACAGTCTGCAGTTGTGACAACCCCACTTAGAAAGGTTTAATGAAGCTGCTTATAATAATTAATCATTGCTACTTAATATACCATACATATACAATATACATGCTGTTAGCTTGTGTATTGTGTAGAGAGTATATACATACAACACCTAATTTGTAAACTCTGCTGAGTTTGAGTATTTGAAATCCTTGAGATTACTTATCCTCACTTGATGCTGGAATGTTGCAGGGGATACTTTAAACATATACTTCTGAGGCACAGGTAGCATCTGAATTTTACTGGTAAGGTGAGGTTTCTGCAAGTGCAACAAGAACTTCCTGTAGAGATGCTCTGTTTATTTCTTTTAATCCAAATATTACAAAAGAAGGGCTGGAATACATTATCTTCAGCATCTTATTAATATCTTTTATTCTGGGATTTGAGAGTGCTCTGCAATCATGAATTAAGCCTTTAAATACCTACATCAGGGGCTTCTGCATCTAGATTCAGAGTCACAGATGAGTAAACTGAGTCACAAAGGGAATGACTTGCTCAGGGTCATACACTATGTCAGTGAGCACAGACAGAATTAGAAAGCAATTGTTTCCTCTTTCTAATTACTGAGCAATGTTTTTTTATGTTCTGGAAGTCAGTTTTCTTTCAGTCCACAATGCAGAAGTCAGTCTTTTCTCTGCCATCACTGAGAGCAACTTCTAGAGGTAGATGGATTGTCTTTTTGAATCCTTCTTTTCTCCAAAGTTTTGCATACAGTTCATAAATGCTGTTATTTAAATAAAGAATGGAAGAGGATTTTGTGACCCCGTTCAGTCACAGGGAAAAACAAGGGAACAAGAAATGAAGGTAAATTTCTAGATTTTGCTAGGTAACTTGCCAGGTTTTTCTAGGTAGGAAAGAGATTCAACTCTTGAAGAATAATGAGCCATCTTTAATTGTTTTGGTGAGGCATCCTTCAATCTAAAATATTGTCTTTTTCCTAATGGAGATGTTTGGAGACCTTCAGACTGCTGTTACATTATTCCTGTTTGATGCTGCTGGAGGAATTGCCATCCTTCAATTAAGGATGATATGTGAACATGAAAAGCTGCTGTACTTGTGGCTTTATCTATTCAGTATTTTAAAGGCAGATTTGAGCTTCCTTTGTCTGCCACTGCAGCTGGTTATAAAGCTTTTATCTCTGTTGGCACAACACTGAGCAAGGCAGTGAGGTTTCTGGGGAGGCTGGGCATGTTAGGCTCAGCTCTGCGCTTTTCTGGCTCCTTCCAGCCAGCACAGAGCACAAACACAGACTGTCCATCCACTCACACAGGGTGTGAGTGACACAGCTTTAGCTGTCACAGGTGCATTCACCTGGCAGGGGGAGTATCCCACTGCCCTCAGACTCAAAAGTGCAGTGCCATTAAAGCTGGGATGTCCATAGAGCAGGGAGGATAAGCCAAGTTCATACCTTCCCTCTGACTGTCGCTGTTAAGCTTTCAAGCAAACAGCAAAAATGATTATTTGAATATTTTCTACTAAAACACATGGATTTGCAAGTAGGTATTCTAATCACTTAGCCAGTTTGGGTGGAGTTTGTTGGATGTGCCAATTGCTGGCCTCTTGTACAGGTTGCATTGCTATCCAGCTGCACTCCCTGGCTCTGAGATTGGAAGGAGGCTGTAAGTGAGTGTCTGGTTTTCTGTATGATTTTTAAGTTCATGCTGCTGCCCAGGCAGCTGTGATTCACACAGTTGGCAAGCTTGGGCTTCTGATAGGCAGGGGCTTACTGAGCAAAGCTATGGCCATGTGTTTTTGCAGAGTTCCAGGTCAATGGGGTTGCTTTAGAGCTGGTTTGCACAGGACTAAAGAGTAGGTACAAAAATGGAGCTCTGAGGAGCGTGAGTTGTTCAATACCAGACCAATTCTGTCTCCTCCAAGTTGGAACATGTGAAGAAATAGGATTTGGTTCCCTGCTGTGAAGAGGAAAAGGCTCACTAGTGTCTGTCTCTCTGGAATAAATCCAAATGTAGATAGGCCACAGCATATTTTCTGCTTTAAAGATGAATTCCTAAAGAAACTATCAAATATTTTCATCACAGGACTTCTGAGATTCCAGTGGATACCAGCAGCTATCAATTCTTAGCAGCATAATCCTGGCATCTGAATTAACAGTTTCATTTTGCCTAATTCTGTTCTGCTTAAGCCAGAAAGACAATTATATTAATATACCACTTCTTTAGGCACGCACTCTTCACTGTAAACATGATTCTAGGTCAATGTTGCCTGCTGTCATTATATTTGATTTTTTTTTGAGCCTCAGCTGGTGAAAACAGCTGATTACATGATTATGTCATCATATTTAATTTGTAATTAAAAAATTTTAAGTCTTCTAACTAAAGAGATGAGCTTTAAAGGAGTGAGCTGTCAAATAGTAAAGTGAGCATTAAATATGACTGTACAATATCTCATATTTTAGCTCTGTCAGGTATATTGTTGGGTAGATTGTATGCTGAGGCAGATCTCTACGTGGAGATGTAGTGGCAGTAATGTTTTGCTCATAAAATTCTTCTAAAAGAAGATGAACTCCAAGAGATTTTTGAAGTTGTTTCTGGGAGAGATGATTAAATAAAAAAGGTGGCAAAGAAGACGCAGATTGCAGTAGTAAATCATGTGGTGGTGTCAGGACAATGTCCCAACACATGCTTCCCTTGTGACAGAGTGCCCCTCTCTCTGGTTTCCCAATAATTTATTTACAGCTGTATGAATTGTCCTTCCTGGGAATTCAGCTGAAGGTGTCACTGAAGTGGTCTCCTTTGGTTCATCTGTATCAGGCTCCTCTCTCATGGCACTTTCATTTTAGCCTTTTTCATTTTTAGAATTCAGAGTTGCCAGCTCTGCTTTGCTGGCTCAGCCTGTGCCAGGGCTGTGGGCTGTCCCTGGTCCCTAAAGGAGAATGCTGACCTTCCTGCATGGCTCTTCTAAGCTGTTGGGATAACTGTGGGCACACTGGCCTTGTGGTTCCACACTGAGGTGAATGTACTGGCAAATGCTGGAATCTATGCATTTTCTGATGTGGCAACTCATTTGTTATCCCCTGCTGAGGCCTGGTCACCAGGGCACCCATGGCACCCTCACATTTGGGGAAAGAGGTCTCTGCTGTGGTCCTCAGTAAGGAGAGAGCTGAGGCTCATTAGCACTCAGGGTGAAGGGGGCTCTTCACTCAGAGTCACTGCAGAGATACCTGCCCAGGGTGCTCAGCAGGATGGTGAAAAGACAAAACCTTTTAGGAGAGCCTGGCAGCCAGTTGTAATTAGCAGAAAAAAATGAGGCTGTGAGCAGTGGGCTTGTGAGGACATCAGACACACGGCCTCTGCTTTGGCAGTGCTGAGCACTGAGGCTCACAGCTCTCCTGCTCTCATGTTTTCTAGCCTGTCAAGTGTACTCCTCCTCCTCCTCCTCCTGCCTCCTCCTCCTTGTGAATTATGGTCCCAGTGACATGGCCCCACTGTCACTAGTGCTTCTCACAGTGCAGAACTGGAGAACAACCCCATTCCTTTGAATACACAGTGGGCACTTGTTTGCTGTGTCTGTCTGTTGGTACCTCTAGATGCCCAAAACATTCTGTCCTGTAGATCTGCCTGATACTTGGAGATACTTAGGATGATACAAAATATTTACAAAATGGCATGAGCAGATTAAACTGAACAAGGCATAGTTTGTTTATAATGCTATTCTAAAATGGAAAGCCTACAGAAAGATGATGGATTAAAGGTTAAGTGATTGGGGTCTCAATCTGAGTCTTTATTAATCTAGTTGACAGAATTTAGAGAAATTATTTTTTGTATTGACAGAACTTAGAGAAATTTTTTTATGTTCCCTGACAAGTGATACCTTTTCCCCTACTGTAAGTCCTCTATGTCTTCCTTTCACTTGCACCTCACCAAAATAAAACAACAATTAAAAACAGCAACAACAGAACTCCTAATCCCAGACATTTGAATCTCTAAGCTTTTTACCATGGCTAATCCTGTTTTGCCAATGTCTTTCAAGTGATTTGACTCCCCCCACCCAAGAAAAATGTTAGTGGTTACTGTTAATGAACTATTTCCTTCAGTAGTAGTAGTAGCTAGGGAGAGGCCATCAGATCTCATAATGCTATCATGCCAATCTTTGTCTAAAGCAAAACAGATCTTTCTTATCTTACAAAGATATGTGCAAGTAGTTCTCAATGTGGGCAAGCAAAGACAATTTTTAGACATAAACACACTTTTTTTTTTGATGGTATAAATTCCTTTACTGTTAGTACAGCTCTAAAAGAAATGAATGTCATATTAGATGATGTTCCTTTTTTATGTCATTTTACCACAGTAAATAAATATCTTAGGAGTTCAGTCATGGATTGCAGTAAGGAAGACACATTGCTTATGAAAGACCAGGCCTGAAGAGAACCCAGTGTGAATTTCCTGAATTGCTTCTGGTACCTGAGGGAACTTGGCTGTTTGGGCAGAAATGCAGGTTTTCCTGTGTGTGCTGTCTTGTGCCCCACGCAGGGCTCAGCAGTGTTTATGGCTAAGTGACAGCTGCCCCTTAGGATGTAATTAAAGTTCTCTCATTTTAGCCATAAACTGCTCTTGACTTCCAGTTTATAACCATGCTGTTTGTAATAAGATTAAATAAGGTTAAGAACCTCTATCTAACAGCCTTCTATTCAAGTAAATTTCTTAAGTTAATTAAAATGGCATTATTCTCCTTGTATAAAACATACTTTTGTTTGTCTTGGAGTTTGGTGCTGTTGCAGAAATTCTGTGTTTGCCTTCTGGAGCTGATTGTTGCACAGCAGGGCCAGAATGATGAAAATGAAGGAGTAAATTCTGGGCAAGGACCTTGCAACCCCCTAACACTTCTCAGAAAGGACTTGTGCTGCCATGGAGGGTCCTGGCCAGCATCCAGAAATAACAGTCATCATCCAAAAATGTTCGTATGGATCAGATTGCTTAGCTTTTCCAAATTCCACAATTGTATATTAGTGCTTTCACCTCTGAAACTGGCTCTGATTTTATAACTTTTTTGGAGTCAGATTCTGGTTTTGAAAGCATAAAAATAAATATTATGAAGAAAAAACTGTTTTTTTTTTTTTAATTATATGATCAACCAAATGAAAATGAGTGAAACAGCCTGCAGTCATTATTACAAATGTTGTTGACTTGTGGGTTGACCATCAAAGTTATATAAAGCAAAAATAACTGTGGCAGATTTACAGAAGTAAGTCTCTGGCATTGTATGCATGTGTCTAGTAAATTGTATTAAATTTCTCTGACTGTTCCCAAATCTGCAATTAACTTGTGTTGTTTAACATGTCAGGTGATTCTAACTGCCTCACTGTCTGTTAATTTACTATAGTAACAAAACACTAAATGGAGCTTCTTAAAAAACAGGGAAAAGGACTTTTTACATAGGCAGATAGGACAAGGAGGAACAATTTCAAATTAAAAGATGAGAGAATTGTCAAAATTTTGATTAAAGTACATGTTTGGAATACAAAAATACCAAAGGATATTAGAATCATAGTTAATTTACAGTGAAATGTCTCTCATACATTATATTTCATATTTTGAGACTAAATGTACTGGTGCATTAAATAGGTCAAAACTTTAATCATAAGTCATAGCAAAATACACATTTGTTGCTTTAAAGCAGTTCAGTGGAATTAGTGAAAGCAGCCTAGATCCCCTCATAAGCTATCTGAAGCTAAGCCAAAAATAGTGGATGTTAATTCCATTTCTATCCTAATCCTTTCTCTGCTTGTCTAACAATTTTCTGTATATTCATAGCAGAGTATCTGCCTCAAGAGTTCATGCTTTCTTATTTGTGTATTCAGGTGTGAATTTCCTTTGAAATTTCAAATCAAAAATCTTTCAGACAAACTCAGAACTTAAACTAGATATTTTTCAATAAAATTCCTTTCCTATAAACTATGTTTTTACATTTAAAAAATCAAAGTTAAGCCAAGCAGTCTGCTCTGACCAACACTTATAAAGAAAGTTGTTTGGGTGCCTATGTACCCACAAAATTTGTGTTTCTGTCTATGTGAAACATTCTCTTCACATTTCTGTTCATGTGGGTATTCCATTGCTGATTAGCTGATTCACAAAAGGTGTTGCATGGCTCTGACATTGGAGAGGCTCCATGTTTTGGGGTTGAACTTTTAAAAAGTTTGGCAGCTCATTCTCCTTACCTGAGCTAGCCCCTCGCTGGCAGAGGTGTGAGAAGGACCATCCAGACCCTTCTACTTCCTGGCCTTTCCCAGAAGCCATGGGCTGGGCAACAGGCTCAGTGGGAGGTCCAGCACCTCGGGGGGGTGTGTGCAGTGTTGGGCCTCTTGGGGGATTTTGGGCACCCTGAGCAATCAGTGCCAGCAGTGCACATGTGAAACACAGAGTTTGGGAAGGCCTAAGTCCATAGGAGAATTCTTACAATTGTGCTAGCATGGAACACTGTCTGAGCAGGAGTAGCTGGTTAGGATATTCTATATGTACATGTGTAATATGTGTCCCATCAGCCCTGTTTGGTCTTGATGTCACCTGCAGTGGGGCAAAAATAAATTTGTTCAGAGTTATCTTTGGAGGTTTCATTGCCAACATCACCCTGGATGTTGCTTTCAGTGATGTCACTATATTCAGACTGTTTCATCCATCTAAATGTGTTGTGTGTGATAGGATGAAGCACTTTCAAATGCATCACTTCTTTCAGCTACAGAGGCTTCTGCAGCAATGTCCATTGTTACATAAAGAAAGCAAGTAGAGGCCTTGGTTTCTGGGTACAGGTACATATTTGACATTTGTAAACTTTGTAAGAGAGCTCTTCAAACTTCCCACGGCCTGGTATCATTTTTAACAGGATACATTTGAAGCTTCCTCTCACCTGAGTCTCAATATTTGTGTCTGAGGATTTCCATTAGTAAGTGCTCTTTCATCCAGGTGTGTGTGAGGGCCTTTGCAGGTGTTATCTTTTAAAGAGATTAAATGTAAGGTTTCCACCTTGTAGGCAGCTATTGCTCTGGTGTTTAATCCTCTTGACTCCTTTGAACTCGTGTGGAAGTGGCTGCAGGAGAGGTAACATGTATGAAGGATGTGAAATCACCTCTTTTTTTTTTAATACAGTCCAGATTGGAGCAAACCCTGTGCAGGAGGATATTGCTGCTGGCCACAAGTCCCTGCTACACAGCCCACAGTGAGAAGTTTCCTAAGAATGCGATTGTAAATATTATTTTTTGAATGCTCAATTTAATTTCATTATGGAAAACAGCCAACACAAGTGGATTTCAGGTGATGGGAAAATTGCAACCTGTTAGCTTGCCAAAGTTAACAATGGAAATGGAATTACAAGCACTGAGAGATGAGCTGTAGAGCTCTTGGTTGGCAGAGTGAGAAAAAGGCATGGTCTTCTCAGTTACGTTGGTACACGACTCTTGGAGCCTTAAATCACTCTTGGAGCCTTAATACCATATTAAAAGGATCACATATGAGAAGCTTCTCACTGAGAGGGTTGAATGTGAGCCCTTGCAGCCACTGTGTTCTTGATGTCAAGAGTGAACTTCCCTGTTACGTTTGCAGAGTGGTTTTGTTCACCGTGTGTATGTACCTTTCTTGTTCCACACACTTATTTTTATTTTAGTGATATAGTGCACAAGAAATTGTGCAGATTTCTGTAGGAGACCTGCTAAGGAGGCAGAGTGCATAGAGTGTATCTGAGGGAAAGTTGTCTAAAATAACAAATTGTGGCTTTCACTCTCTACATCTGCACAACAAAGTATCCAGTAGAACTTGGCCTGGGAGCAATGCACAAAAACTCTGGATCTTTCTGTTCAACACAGGGAGTTCTTGTACAAAAGACATATATGTATCTGTGTGGGCAGATATAGATATATGAGCATATTAAAATAACTTCAGTTGTACAAATGTTGCAACACCTTTGTGACACCAGGGGAATATATGTAGTCAATCAGTGGAAGATCTGATTCAATTAGCAGAAATGGATTGCTAAATCTGGTGAGATTCAAAATCTTCAATTGCAGCTTCTCTGAGATGTGAAACTGCTAACATAAATGTTAGTAATGTATAGGGTACTGCACCAATTGGTAGGAACAAGGCTTTTCTCAAAATAGAAGTGACTGAGTGCACCATAAAAAGGCCAGGAGAACTGCAAGACTGTGGCTAAAGGTTTTCTTATTTTGTTCTTACCCTGCCTCTGGTGCCGTGAGTGTGCACTTTCCACAGCCAGCATGAACTTGGGGATTTGCAAAGTGAACGGTCCAAGAACCCAGAGCCTGCACCCTTAACAGAGGCAGTGCTGAGGTGCAGACTCCCCTTACAGAGAGAAGTGAATTTCAGCTCCAGCCTTTCACTGTGTCCCTCTTTGCAGCCACCTCCTGTGGTACCAGTGGTGAGCACAAGCTGGAGTGCTGCCCAGCATTATTTGCTCTGGGAACACTGGCAGTGACCCCACACTGGCCTGGCAGAGGCATTTCCTTGGGTTTCATGTCATCTCTGCCACAGGGGGTCAAACCAGCTTTGTCCATACCTACTGTGCACTTGTGTGTGCTCTGGGAAAACAGTGGACTGAAAAAGTGATCTTCTTGTAACGTGAAATATCAAGAAGCTTGTTAGGAAGGGTATGGGGAAAAGGGACAACTTGTTCAGTTGTTGAGGTTTTAAGATTTGAAAGCTCCAGCAGTGAGTGGATAACTTCTGATGATGTCAAAAGACTAAAAGCTAAATTTACTTTTTTTTTGTTTTGCCAATACAGTTAATATCATTGGCTTAATGGCCACCGTGGTGAAAAGCTCTCCAGTTTGAAAATACTTCTGTCTTTGCTTTAGTTACCTGACATCTCTGGGTGTCCCAAAAATGGCTCCAGTGATTTTGAGGAGCTGATACTTGGTAATGTTGAGATGGTTATTGTTAAAAGGTAGAAACCAAGAAGGATATTTTCCTTTCGTGTTTTGTGAATTGGGAAAAAACCAACAGAGTTTCAATAAATCCTGGATCTAATTTCCCTAAGTAGGGAAAAACTCTTTGGGGAAAGTGAAAATGGAAACTGACTGATCTGAGTACTGTGCTTTTTAAAGATTAGAGATTAGAGTACTGTACTTTTTAAAAAGTACTTGTGAACTGTGAAAAGCAAGAAGCCCAAGCAGAAGGTCAGTAGAGATTATTGTTTCCAATACATTAATTTTCTACTTAAATTACTTGTTTTTCTTTTCCACCATTTCTTGCAGATCTGTCTTTTTTGCCATGTCAGCTGACAGCCACCAGCTCCACACTCATTCCTACCAGGACTCGCTAAGTTCTCCTTGCCACAGCCTCTTGAATGTCAACAGTCACCCCCTATCCAAGAGCTCCTCAAATCTCACCTGTATTGGGCACTCGGGGAGTTTAGAGGAAAGGCAAAACAAACAGGAGCTGAAGAAAAGCCATAGTAGCACCATCTGCCATATCCTGGAAAACAGGAGTGATGCAAAGAGTGAGCAGAGTCCTGGATGGTCCTTCTCTCAGCCTGGGATGATGGGACTTGGACCAGAGGTCAAAACCATAAATGACCAGTCAGACAATGACCATTCAGAGAGCAGAACTAAGAAAACAAACCATGTTCTTGTCACTGAACAGTCCTCAGCATCCTGGGGAGTGGGGGACACTAAGATGTGTGTAAAGAGCAGCACTGTTGAGAATGTTTCTTCAGCCTCCTTTGTTCACCAGCAAGGCATGTGTAAAATGGAAGAATCAGGCCCTGCCCTTCAGAGAAGCCACTCAGACCTAACCTGCAGTTGCAAACAGCAGACTTACATCTCTCACATAGAAACCAGTGCTGCTCACTCCAGCCTAAGCTCTTCTGCCTGCAGGCATGGTCCACCAGTGGCTAGGATGTCTCTCCAAACGCAGAGATATGGATCAGAAATGAATGAAAATACATCTCACTATCAAAACCTTGTGACTCATCTTCCAGTCCTACCTAGAGACCAACAAGTACCCACAAATACCTTTGACAGTGGCAGTATTCCACGTAACACCACTGTTTACACAGATCCTGGAACATTTCACACTGCTCTTCTAGGACCCCACATGCCTGGAAATGGTTTCCCGAACAGGACAATGTTCAGTCAAGCCCCTGGGATTATTCATGGTGGTCTGACTTATGGTAATATTCCAAACTCTGCATACTCCCCCATGGTGATGACAGTTCACAACAACTCTGCAGGGCCCTGCAGTCTCAGGCAGGATGCCATGAAGGCAGACGCCACCATCCCGGCCTATTGCCACTCCTTGCCCATCCCATCCATACAGCTCGTCCCGCGGTTGGTGTGCTCTGTCAGTGAGACAGGAAAGGAGCAGGCAGCACCTGGCTACCTTCATTCCTTTTCTCCTTCAGACATTCTGACATATCCTAAGCTGGTGTCTTCAGTAAGTGAATCAGGCCTGGATGCCAAGAAAATCCTGAAGTGCTGTAATGTTCCTGGAGAACAACATGCTCAGCAGGAGAGAGCTCCTCCAGAAGCCAAGGCTGCCCATGTTGCCCCAGGCAGCCAGCAAGGTGCAGAAGTGGTAGTGACAACTAAGGATATGTGGACTATGACTTCTATGAATGACATAACCAAAGGCCTGAAACCAGTTCTGGAGCGTAGAGATGCCGAGGTACAAACTCTTCCAACCGTGGAATGCAAATCGGTGGCAACGAGCCCAGCGGCTGCGGCAGAAGGTCACTCACATGTGTTCCCAGAGGTGAACCTGGAGCAAGACTTGGAGGCCCCCAAATCTCCAGTTCGTGAAGTGAGATGGGATGATGAAGGAATGACGTGGGAAGTGTATGGGGCATCTGTGGATCCAGAAGTCCTCGGGGTAGCCATTCAAAAACATCTCGAGTTTCAGATAGAACAATTCCAGACAGAGCCTGCTGAGCCAGCTAAGGACAGTACTGAGGAACCACCCCCTGAAAAAACTGAGAAAAAAAGGCCTTTCAGGACAATGATGCATTCCCTGAGATATCCAAGCTGTTGTGCTCGCTCCAGTACTGCAGTGGAGTGAGCACAGCTGGAGGGTGTAGGATAGCTGTGCTGCTTTTAAATTGTACATAAATGCTGACTCTTAAGTGTTAACACAGTATCTGTGGAGAGCCCACATCATGATGAGTGGGAAAAGTTCAGTGATCATCAAATATACATTAAAGCAAGGAAAGGTCCATGGCTGGACCACATAACAGAAGATTATACTTAAATAATGCCATCCAAATACTCTTGACTGTATTTAATGTAGCACTGTTTTCTTCTATGTTAGTTTTAAATCACGTTGTAGGGAATGAGAATTCTTTTTTAATGATGCATCTTTTTAAATAATGATGACTTTTTTTCTGTATTTTAATAATTTAGAGTTAGAGAACAAAGTTAGAAAATTATACTTTAATCAAAATTTTTAGCTTTCAATCACATTCCCTTAAATTGTTTTGGCAGCTGTTTTGCTGTTAATTTATAATAATCCTGACTATAAGCCCACTTTAACTGTAGACAAAATAACAAACTAGTGTAATATTCTATGACAAAGAATTGTAACTCTTTCTACATAACTGTGAACTAATTTCAGTGTTGCTAGTCTGAACTCTTCCCTTAGCAAGCTCATGTACAGCTGGAGGTTGCTCCATCAACTTTCCAATTAGTTTGTAGTTATGATGAATTACACTCTAAATATCCAGAACTTATGTTTACCAAGTGATTGACACAGATGTACAGTATTACCAAAGATGACTCATGTAATGTGAATTACTTACTGAATGCTTGTTTTAGAAACCTGAAACAGAAGCTGTTCAGATTAGTCTGTGGCACCACCATACCCTACAACTCATGAGCACTTTTGGTTTGCTTATATTAAAAGTAATTTCCAGTGAGTTCTTTTTATGTGCATCTATCCTGAACAGTGGTTCTTTGGCTCTTGCATAAGCCACAGGGGACAGTTTGCACGTAACCTTTGCCTGTCGTGTGTTCCCTCTCCGGTCTGACGTCAGGCTTCTGCTGAAAGTCAGACCTTGTGTCTTTCCCAAAGTACAGTCCTAAGGTTATTCTGAGTGCCTTGGTCATTTGGGCAGCTTAAAGATTTATTTTCTTCCAAAAACAACTTTGCAAACAAGTTTTCAGTGAGAAACCTGTTATGAGAGTGTAATACAGCCACAGTGCAAGGCCTGTTTGAAGTGAAAGGTTTGCCAAGGAAGCTGAGAATACTATTTCTGGTATCATGTGCCTTTGGTCAATGCCTAAGATTCCTTGGGAAATGAGATGTGCAATTTTTTTTTATGAGGAGAGAAGAGAAACTTGCTTTTCTGTCTCAAAGGGAAATTTGCAGTGTCTGAGAACTTACATCTGTGGAATTACCCACTCTTACTTTAAATGTGTGTGGTTGTGCTTTGCTGGTTTGGTTTGGGTTTTGTTCCAGTAGGTTAGCATGCTGTCTACATAATGTTCACCTGACATTGGTGTATGAACAGGAGCCCCTGGTGATTAGGACAGCTTTAAAATTTTATCTAGAAAATCCTTAAATGTAGGACCTGCTAGCTGGAATGTCCTACGATGCATTAATTTAATAATGTAGAGTGGTTCAAGATCAAATTTTCACTCCTAGGCAAAGTGGGATTTAACAGAGCTGGCTCCTGTGAAACTCACCTTGAGTTCACCAGGCTTCATTCAGACCCTGGCACTTTGGTCTCAATGACCTCTGAGCTCAGGATGAGTTTTATACAAACCAAATGTGAAACCACTGGAATATAATGCCTTACTCAGGATGCCTCTATAGCTGTGAGCATCCAAGTTTTGATAATGATTTTGCATGTTAAAATTCCTTTTATTGAAGTTTTAATAGGAGTAAGGAAGTAATGAGTAACTAAATAAAATTACTCTGCTGTTATTTAGAGTTTAGCGAAGAAGTTTCTATACAGGCTTATTTTATGGTCCAGAATATTGAACATTGATTTTTTCCTTTCTTCAAACATTACACTTTGAGAATTTTAAGCACTGTAGTGGTCTAAAACCTTGTGCTGATTGTTAGCTTGTCCTCAGATGTGCAGGAGAATTAAAGATTTGAAGAGTCAAACTAAAGCTTTAAAATGGCAGTGTGATTCCTCCCACAGCCATCGTAATCCATACTTTATTTGAAATGTGGAATAATCTGCATTCTCCTTCCCACCCCTGCCATTCCAAGCACCTCTCTGAAATAAAGCCCCCAACTGTAGGAGATTATATAAGAAGACCAGTATCAAACTGGTCAGAAAGAGGCAGTTTGCAGAAAGAACTGGAATAATACAGCGAAGTCCCTTGAATTTTTGGCTGTTATGCTATAAAACCTGGAACAATTCTTGTGTTTCATACAGTTCTGGTATCGATTACTTATGGTTTTTGTATTGGTATGTCTTGCTACTACAGTCTTAAACTGATTATCAGTGATTATTCCTGGATGAGAAAAAGAAATTACAAGTAAAGGGAAGTTCAGAAAAAGTGATTGTGAGTTCAGAAAAAGAGATGCTCACTCATTACGGGCATTTTGAATCTTCATGTTATTAATCAGGATTGCTGTTATTTACAAAAAAATAGTGTTTATGTTTAGGACTTTCAACACTTTTGGAAAGGTTTAAAGTACAAGAATGTAATGGAAGTCTGAGAAAAAAACCCAACAACAAACATTCATCTGATATTAGCTACAGTGATAAAACAAATTGTTTCACTTGTACAGTTGAAGTCTTTTTAAAAAGGGCGATTTGGATTCACTTTGCATTTGGGTTCAATTAAAAAAAAATTAATGCAGCCATTTTGTATCTTAAGTATTCTCTGTTGAAGTGTTACTCTTGTAAATGTGAGAATTCTGACTTTGTTTTTTAATGTTTTCTAACTCAGGAAAATCCAAATCCATTACATTCTACTCTTAAATATAAATAAAGTAGCAGGAAAACTCACGCTAGATTTATAACTGAACACAGATGCTTATCCAGCTAGGGTGAAATCAGGGTGTATTATTTTCTCAAGCCCACTCAAAAACCAGTTTGCATTGCATCATGCTGCCTCTGCTGCCCAGCCTGAATGCTCAGGTACCAGTTACAGCTGAGCAGATTGGGGCTGCCTTTCCCGGGAAACCTCAGGGAAGGATGCACTGGCACACTGGGTGCTTAACCCTTTTGCCTCAGTGTGCCTTCTTTCCCTTAACATATGGGAACAGCCCCACTTAATGCAGTATTTTGAATATGTTGTGTTTTCCCTAGATACTAACTAATGTCCTTAGAGGGGTTTCACTGTACATTGATACTCGATGGCTGAGATTGATAATGGGCTGAGATGCTTAGCTCAGTGGCTCAGCACAGGTTGAAGGAATTGGAACTAATTTCAGTATGCTGTTGAAATAATTCTGAAAAGGTGTTAGAATAATTAATTGCATTCTGAATTAGTATTTACTGTTATCATTCCTAGAGGAGAGACCAAAACCTTTCAGACATTTGACACTGACTATTATCATTGCAGTTTCAATTTGAGATAATCTTTGACTGGGGTTAAATACTGAAATAGAGGGTATTGTCTCAATGCTTTAAATAAAAACCTTCCGTAGTTAAATCAGCTCTTTAAAAAAAGCCAAAACTACACACTCTACAGTTCCTTAGTCGTTGTCATATCAGTTACTTTTAAAATCATTGTATTTATTTGTTTGGTCCTCACCTGAACATGTTTTGCTTTAGGAACCCCTGTTCCACAGGAAGCCTGTTTTCCTTCCAGATGTAGCTTAAGAAAGTTTGTGTTGTACAGCTGAGCCAAAAGGCCCCACAGAGCAACACTTTTCCACGGTCCTCTCAGACAGGGTTGAGTGAGAAGAGGAAAAGGCAGTCAGCTGTTCCCTACTGAAATGTAACCAAGATGTTCCAGTGAAAAAGAGCATCTCCACTCTATGGACAGAGCAATGTGTTTCTTCCTGATCACTTCTCTGCTTGTAGCCAGTAAGAATAATGACAGGCTGGACTAATTGCATTATTGGATAGACATTTAGTCTTTTAAATCCAAAGCAGTAACGACCTGACTGGAGTTGTGCTGAGGTAAGAGGCCTTCTAGAGGAATGTTACTCACTATTAAAGATTGAATGAGAAAAACAGTGTAGCTTTGCTCTAGGAAGAGTAATGTGTGGTGAGGTTGGGTTAAAGCAGAAGCTCACAGTGGTGGTGAGATTGAGGGACCCCAGCTCCACAGAGGGAACAAGGCTAGGTGTCCTCCAGACACTGCTACTGCCCCCTCTCTCAGGAGCTTTTCCAACTGTGAAATTGCAATGTTAATACTTCATTGCCATCTGTTCCTTTCAGACATGTTGAGGTGATTAATTTGTCTTCCTAAGCCCCTTGAAAATGAAAGCAGTTTATTAGTGCTAAGTAATACTGTTAATTGGCAAGAGAGAAAGAGGCAGCATGTGGGGTTTTGAGTTGGAAATAAATAATTCTAATCAACTCTCACAGTACCAGTTAAATAACTTAGTGGAACTTGCTGTGTCAGTCAGGTGTATCTTTCCCTTTGAGGAGACTTTAGGGGTCTAGGATTGATTTCTAAATTTTATTTCTTTTCCCTCCATTCAGAACTATGGATGTGAAACGAAGAACATAATAATGTGCCTATTCAGCTTCCTTCCAAAGCCTTGTTGTTTACACAGGCCACAAGATCCAGCTGACCCTCTGCAAAAGAGGGGAATCTAATGCCTGTGAGCCTGTGGGCAGAGCCCTGGGCTGCTCCTGTCTGCAAATACTGCCTATCCACAAGTACCATGTGTCCTGCAAGCCCCTTGTGCCTGCTGAGGAAGGGGAGCTTTCTGTGCTTTCACTGATGCTGTAGTCTGGGTCATCCCGCTCCCCTGCCCCTCTACAGGGGCAATGCTACAGAGGCACGTGGTTTTAAAAGGAAAGAGATGGGTAAGCTTTGTGGGTGACATGTGGATTGGTGAGAATTTTGTTCCTTTTCTTGCTCAGAAGGCAACTCGCAGACAGAAGTTCTGCCCAGTATACAAATGGTTGTGCTCCATTTTCACCTCTGCCAGCTGGAATGAGCATGTCCATTTTCTGTGGGGCAGCACCCTGCCACAGTCAAAACCAGTGCCATGCAGTTGTTTTTTTTCCCCTGGAACTCTTTCACCAGACTTGGCACACAGTTCCTTGTGGCTTTTATTGCATCAGTGAAGGGAACGGTGCATATGCCTTGCCACGGTCGCTTTGATGTCTGGCTTCCATCCTTCTCGAGCTGTAGAAGTGCTGAGCCTTGAGCTGACAGCCATCACATGTGCTAGGGCCAATGTGTTCAGATAGCAGAGTACTAAGCTGTAGCTTGTAAGTCTTTGGAAGCATTAATCCTTTCTAATATGTGACCTAAACAGATGTCATCTGTCTTATTATCAGGCTTTCAGTATACTACAGGCTATGCTACTCAGATGGCATGTGAAGGAAGCTTAGGAAACAAAGGGAGGGACACAGGCAAGGAAACGAGACTGCAGACTTCCATCCCCTTCCAGCCACCTCCTGCTCGCCTACAGGCACTAGAGACAATTCCAGTGACAATGGTGTCACAGGTGTGAGGAAGGGCAGATTTTGTCCCGCGGGGTGTTAAAGGTAGCGGGACGTGAGGAATGTGGGTCAGGCGCTCCGGGGCACTCCTGCTGGCCAGGAGAACATCTCCGAGCTCCACCTGCTGCTCAGTGCCGGCGCACAGCCCCGCAGGACAGGCCTGCTCTTCCTCTCCGGCAGCTTCTGGTCCTTGCTCACCTCCTACAATCTTTACTGTAAAGCAGAGATGGAGGCACAGCTCGGGGTGGAGCGAATCCTGCCCAAACACTCCACTGTTTGTGCTTTCCAGCACAGAGCAGCTGGCAGGCAGCTTTTTGTGGTGCAGGAAGCACACAGAACTATCCAGGCCTGGGTGCCAGCACCTGACCAGTGCTGGAGTTTCTGGTCCTTCCCTTGACACAGACACAAACCCCTCAGTGTTACATGTCACATGCATAAAACTTCAAGCCTTTCACCTCCTCTGATGGCTTTTTGCAGGCTTGTAGGTAATTTGCTTACACTGCCTCTGGTGCTATGCAAACTGATGGACTCCAGATTAGGACTGGGCAGAAATTCTTGTGTGCAGGTTATTTGAACACTGTCTTGTGTTCACATTGTCTGGAAAATCCTACAAATGCCATTGCCTCAGAGAATCCAATTTCAGAAAAGCTTCTACATTGATTTAAACTCATGGTGTGCAGTTATAATTTATGTTGTAATTTCTTCCTTGTTTACACAGTGATCTGTGTTTTCTAAATTTCATGCTTTTTTTCAGTATGAACCTCACTCTCACAGTAGAATGAGGGGTGAATTTAGTGTTGTGCTCCGTAGCTGCTTTCTTAAAAAGGATCTTGGGAAAAGATGAGAAGTGTTTCTGAGAAAGCAGAAGAGACCTGTTTCGATTGTGTGCTGCATGTTGTTCAACATCTGCTCCCCCACTCAAATGAGAGCAAACCCTAGAGCTGTAACACAGCCCTTGTATTCCAAGTCTGAACTACAAGTCCTTTCCTGCTCCAATTTTGACTGGAATGTGTGTGGTATATATATGTATATACTGGGGGGAGCTGTAAAATGTTCAGTGACCAAAATCACACTGCTGTTTTACTACAGGCTCAATCTATGTTTGTGAGAGAACAACTTTTCTGAAGCTGATTGAAGCCTTGTAAAAACAGTTTTAGTTTAGTTGTTTATACAGTGTTTACATGCCTGCCTCCCTGTAGTGTGAGTCCTTTGGTGCTGTGTCTGTTATTTTTTGCATTGATAGGTTTGGGCCACAGCAAGTCAGAGATTAGTTCACATCTGTGGTGGGACCCTAATTCACAAATGCAACCCATTGCTTCCAGAAGTTCTGCCTTTGGTTAGGCTGCCTGGAGAAGCTACAGAAGAGCTTCCTGGGAACCTCTGTAAATGAAAGATGAGTGTGGAATTAGGTGTAGTCTGTTCTTTTGTTCAATGTAAAGTGGGATAGAAGAATAGACAGTAATTAAAAAGTTTGCAGAAATGAGAAATCCCTAAACTAGAGAAAGGAAAAAGGCTGTGTGTGGTGTGCAGGAAAAGGCTATTAAAACATTTGTTTACAGTGAAAAAGGCTGTGTGTGGTGTGCAGGAAAAGGCTATTAAAACATTTGTTTACAGTCTATATATGAAACTGTTTGTTTCAGTTCAGAAACATTTCGTTCCTTTCTGGCACTGAGGTGGCTCGGCACAAACAGCAAAGATCTAAGGTGAGTAAATACGGGGCAGAGAGCTTTGAAAGTGCCCCGCAGGGCAGCGAAGCCTTTGGACTTGAGCAGGAGCGGCGGCTGCCGCGCTCGGCTCCTCGGGCGGGCTGGCGGCTGAGGCCCCGCGGGAAGGCGGGCGATGGATCTGGCACACGGCTGTGGGACCGAGTGCCAGGTCACGGCCTGCCTGGAAGGGGACCAGGGACACACGTCAGAGAGGATACGTGGGAAGGAGGGTCATGCACTCAGGCTGGCAGGGACACAGGGAAAACAGTCCCTTTCCAGCTGCAGAACCTGAGGAAACTGGCGATTCCCGCGGGAGCTGCCTGAGCTTCCCTGACGCCTCACAGTGAGGACTCTTCGAGAATTTCCTGCTCCGCACTGGGACCGCTGCTGCTTCTGACAGGAGCAGCCGGCAGCTTGCTCTGCCTCGGCGTCCGGCTGCACCCGCAGCTGTGCCGGGCTTGCTGCGCTTCCTTATTCCCCTTTACGAGGCGGGGATGGACTACTCTGCTGTGTGGCAGCATTGCAGAACAGGGAAATCACATTCTGGGCCATAAACAGGGAAGTTAATACAGCTGATGCTCTTCAACTACATTATTGCAGTTGTCGAAAGAGGAACGGTATTAACAGAAAAGAGAAATATTTCTTAAACCACATAAAATTTGCATCATTGCAAATCATTGCACCAGAGAATATTCTTCAAGTTCTTTGTGGTTTGAGTGGGGCACAGTAGTTCTTCAGGCCCATACCTATGAAATGCAGAGAAAGCTTCCAGTTCTCTCTGAAAGCTCATGTTTCCAGGGGATGGGAAGGGATGAATCTCTCCCTGATCTTCATTCCCACACTGCAGACAAACAAGGAAGAATGTCTTTGAGTGTGACAAGGGAGTCATATGCACTTTTGCCAAATCAAGGAAGGACGGGCTTTATGCTGCAGAACTGTGTGTGGGATTCCCGTTCAGCAAGAAACAGCACTGAATCTCGGGTATGGGCACGCATAACGTGGTGTCACACACTTCTGAAGCACAAAGCTGCAGGCTTTTATCCTCATTGGCTATTCCTGATGTGTATGTAGATCCCTTTTATGAATCCTAGATGCTTTTCTTCTGACTCTGGTTGGAGGCTTATTGTGAACACCGATACAGTTTTATCAAGTGCTGAGGAACTGCCCACTACATCTCCACCTTTGCTGTTTTAACATGAGCAGATTATCCTGTTTATTTTCCCATAAAACTGCATCTCTACCCAACCTTTTGCCTCTATTTTAGTAGATCACCAATTTGCCTTTTGCTTAAGTCGATGTAATTTTAAATTTCTTTTTCTGATCCACTGTGTAGGTTTGTGTAAAAAGACACACCTGGCATGGCAAAGGGTATGGCTGAGGGAGGAGCAGTGTGTACTGCCATGAGGGGTGGGAGGAAAGAGACCATTAAAATATGCATGTGGTTCCTTACCCCTGATATTCCTTTAGGGGTAAAATGGAAAATGTACCCAAAGAGCAAATCTTAGGAAGGCATGACCTTAACCACAGTGAATCCACACAGAAAGTGGACTGTGTGAAGCAACTCTACCAACAAAAAAATCTCTCAGACCATCTGGATTATGATATTGTCTTGGTCAAGGACAGAAACCTGTCATTGTCCACTGTGCCTGCTTGCCAAGGAGAGGCAGCTTTCTTTCCTCGGGAGAGTCCTGCTGAGTAACTGCATGGGGGGACACAACAGGTGTTTGAGCACTTCTGGTTTTCCAAGGTCAGGCAGGGTTGGTATTATTTTTCCTCTTAAATCCAAGTACACAGAGGAGGATTATGTAACACACCCTGTGTCTCCTACATGTTTAGACAAGGAAGCCAAACACCTGAAAGGCTTGTTCCTAGGGTAACAGCACATCTGGGGTTACTCGGCTAGCTTCTACCTTTCTCTTTTATCAGCACTGAATAATTTGTACTTGTAACCGCGAGTAAGGTCCTGTTCATAAGAAAGGCTCCTTGATCTGTGCCCAGAGGAGGAAACGTGTAGGAAATCGTGACTCAGCGACCACATGTACTCAGCTACTCAGGTTGCCACTTGAAGTCCTTTCTGCCTGAAGCCCCCAAACATTCTCCGTCAAACTCTAAGTGCTGTGCACACACCTGCTAAAGGCAGCACGTCACGAGTGCGGGGGCCGGGTGCTAATGGAAAGGCTGAAATCGCACAGAATACTCTGCGTTCCAAAGGACGCACAGGGACCGAGTCCAACTCCTGACTGGCCCCCGCCGGGATCGAGCCCCGGCCCTCGGCGTTACCGGCAGCACG
>VZRX01003742.1:198111-230933 GCA_013398075.1 Notiomystis cincta
CGGGCAGGGAGCAACAACCGGATCCTTCCCCAGCTGGAAAGCGGAGCCAGCACTGGGAAGTGTCTGCCGCGCCTCACGCTTGCGGAAAGGAAACTCGAAACCTGTACAGTGTACAGCCAAACCAAGCCACGTGCTCTGCGAGGTTTCCGGTGGGCACGAAAAGGACCCAAAGCGGTGGTTCGCCCCGCGGTACGCGTTCTGCGCCCCGGGGATTCGCCGCGCCGGGTGGGCCGCCGCTCCCGGCTTTGGGCTGCCGAGGAGCGGCCNGCCGGCGGGACGGGGGAGTCGGGATCAGAGAGGCATCCGGGGGGATCCGAGAGCAATCCAGTGAGCAATCCCATAAGACATCCCTTAAGACGCCCCGTGCCGCGGGAAGTGCCCGGGCAACCGGCCTGTCTCGGGCGGGTCGGCCGGGAAATGGACGCTCCTTGGCGCAGGGCTCACACGGGACGCGGAGACGGCGTTTGGTGCCGATCTCGCTCTCTCTTCGTGTCCCAGAGAGGGACACGAGTCGCGAGCCCTCCTAAAGCCACGTCTCCAATTGCGAAGGCAGTCTTTTGTTAGCAGCTGCGCTTCTCAGAGGTTATATAAGCAGTAAATGTCTGGGTTAGGAATGGTCGGGGCTGTGCTACACCGGTTTTGTTGAAAGTTTCTCAGACCTGTGTATTTCGATGCTAGTCAGTGGTGTGAGCCAGAGTTTCCGGGGCTTTGCTAAGAATTCTGACAGCTTTAAACTCGGTGTTCATGGCTGGGATTAAAGAGAAAAGCTGTCAGAGGAGCAAGGTTGCCTTCCCCCGAGATTTTCGGTAAGGTCACAGGAGCGGAAAAAAGCTGGCAGCCATGTAAAAAACACTGTTCCTCACGCTGCAAGTGCATAACATTGGATATATGGATGTGCAGAGAGCATGGCAGTGCTATCTTTGGGGCCATATGCTTCAGGCAGAGCCAAGGATTTGTCATTTGTTTTCCAAAGGGTTTTTAAGTGCAAAAGTTTGGAAGATAGTTGTGTTGTAATCTGTGTTGAGTGTGTGTCTTCCCCACTCTGGGATATCTTCTTTGGTATTGTCAGTAATTATGGCATAGAGATTTCAGGCCTTCATATTCAGATACTTCGTGATTTCACTTATATGCCTGTTGTGCATAAAATATGTATTTATGATAGATAGAATACAATGGTGATCAGACTCCTTCAGAGCTGCATTAGTGACTTGTGATTGTTCAGAGTCCAGCTTTTGTGAGGGTGTCTCAATACAAGTGCTCTGAGCACTGGCTGGGCTGTTCCGGGGCTAAAACAGACACAGAAGGTGGTCACACGTGTTCAGGTCTGTGGTACAGACAATACACTCTGCAGACAGGTGAAAACGACCTGAATTTTAGAAAATGTAATACCTGAAACTTTTGTTAGTATTCCTTAAGGTGTTTATTTCACTTTCTCTCTTACTCGGAACTGTTAAAGGAATTTTTTTCTTTCACATTGCTTGTGACTTAAAAGATAGGGTATTATACACTTGTTTTGGAGTGAAATAATCCCCCCAGCAGGAGCTCCCTGCAGATACTGGCACGAAATGCTGATACTGTACTGTGTACAAAGTGCTTGTTATGCTCGCATGTAAATGGGAAGTTCCCAGATTCAGCTCGTGTACTTAGAGTACTTCACTCCCTGACCACAGCTCCCACATATCTAATTTGGGAGAACTTCTTAAGAGGAACTGCTGTTTTTTGGTAGGGTCAGATGGAAATCCGTGGGGATTTCAGTTCAAACAAGCCAGGTGGTTTAAAGCCACATAAAGACGGGTCAGAGAGGCCTTTGGAGCAGCCTTGTCCTGCCAAATGGAAGAAATTATTCCACTTGTATAAACGGAGCCTGTTTGATGGGAGGCTTCGTTCCCTTCAGAAGCTTTTCCCTAACAAAGGCTCTGCACAGCTGTGTTTTTCAGGTGATTTTTCTACACCCATTTGAAATGGAAAACAATGCTCTTCCCAAGGGCAGCAGGGATGGCTGTGCTGAGAGTGAAAAGCTGGTAAAACCAGTTTCCTGCCGGCCTGTTGGCAGACTGTGCAGAAGAGGCAGGGTTTTCTCCTCCTCCTCTGCTCCCCAGCCACCAGATACTTAATTAAAAGCTAAAAATTATTTTTGTCCAGCAGTTTCTGACCTATGGGAATTAACACCTCAGGGGTGGAGTGTAGGCAGCCAGGAGGTTGCACAGAGCACCAGAAGTAATACTGTGACCGGGAGTTGTGGCTGCAGGGTCTTGCGGTGACACCTCTCCAGTGAGCCACAAGTCTTCCTGTAAAAACTGGTAGTTATTTTACTGTTAGGCACAATAATAAAATCTTCCTGCATCATTCAGGTAGTTCTTTTGGTTTCATGGCTATAACATTTTTACTGATTACATGCGAGTGAGGAGGACACGTGTGTGGCCCATCCCCGAGAGTGTTCAGGGCCAGGCCAGATACGGCACTGGGCAAGCTGGTCTGGTGAGAGGTGTCCCTGCCTATGGCAGAGGGGTCTGAACGACACGGTCTTCAAGTTCCTTTCCAGCCGAGGCCATTCTGAGTGCTTTCCTCAGCTGCGTGTGTGAAACTGTGGAAGCAAGAGTAGATGTGCCTAGAACTGTGTCATGCGCGCGTGTCATTTTGGTCCTTCCAGGAGCTAACTTGCCTCGGCGCGGCTCAGTGTCAGGATTTCTGCGGGTCGCAGGCTCAGTGCTGGGTAGGGAGCCTCGCTGCTGGGCCCTGCATGGCCAGGGACGGAAGGCTGAGCTAGGCAGCTCGGTCGGCTCGCAACTTTTTAGCTCTTGCTGCTGCATCCGCGCTGGATGGCTCAGCGTTCGGGTCTGCTTTGTTGCTGCATGAAGAGGGCACATTGCCACACTTGCGAAGCTGCAAGAAATAGTGGTTTTGTTGCAAAACGTTGAGGTTTCGCGGTTTGAACTGCTGGTTGGATGTTTGGAGGCCCTTGGTGTTCTGGCTGAAGGGAGCAAGGCCGGGGCAGAGCGCTGCAGCTCGGCACGGGGCCGGGGCCGCGGCCCCCCCGGCGCTGCCGACGTGCGGCCTCGGCCGGGCGCGGTGGCCGGGGCGGGGCGCGGGCTGGGCCGCCCCGATAAGGCGGGCGCGGGGCCGCTCCAGTGAGCCGGGGCTTGGAGCATAATTCGCAGGGTTGGGAGCATTCCGGAAAGCATTCCAGAGGCCGTGCCTGGGAATGGAAGCCGCGTTATAAACAGGACATTGCAGGATTGCTTCCTGAGCGCGGAAAGTAAGTGCCAGCTCATCTGGTGGGGGATGTGTGTCCCTTGACGCACTTAGCGGGGACTGGTGGGGACCCCCGTGTGCCTGGAAACAGTTTGATGGCACGGAAGTGGCCAGAGCAGGTGACGCTGTGTTTAGCCGTGTGTTTTCTTGCAGAAATAATTGTATTTTGTTACTGTTGAGCCGAAGTGTGTGATCGCGGGTGTTCAGAGCATGTGACCTGAAAACGTCTCAGTGCTATTTGGGAGTAACTGGGAAGCAAGGAAGTAGTTGCTTGCCCCTGCTTAGTTTTGTTAGAGGGAAGTAGTTGCTTGCCCCCACTTAGTTTTGTTAGAGGCTTGTGGAAATTGAAAAGAAGGGTGGATTTGCTCTCATGCTCAACATGTGTTTTACTGGCTAATTTTTGACAAAGCCTGTGAACAGCCATTTTAACTGGAGCTGGCTGGCTGAGAAAGGCAGCGTTCATTTTCTCTATAGATTCTGCAGGGAGTCTCTTGCAATCATCGAAAAACAGGAAAATCAACAAGCAGAAGTTTCAGAAATCATTAGAGATGTGTGTGTAAGCTTCTTAAATTTGATTGTGCCATTATGAAGTTGCTAATGCAGAGTGTGATAAAGTAAGTTAAAATAATTTTCACAAGACTTGTAAGTACATTATCTATTGTGTGAGTGAATATGGTAGTTATATTTAGCCTTTCAGACTATGACCTGTTGTTATGTAAGAATATAATAAATGAAATAATAACCAATATGATTTTTAAAATTTACTTTTTAGTATATGATAGTTTTAAAGGTATCTAATATCCTTGTTTTCTTGGCTGGGTGTATTGCTGTAATCTACTTGTTAGATTACATCTGAGAACTATGGCTCCCACTTACACTGTTGGCCCCTACTTCCTGTAGGTTGTACCATGGAGTTGAAAAGCAAGATAAAGCCTCAGGAGGGTTGTGAGGGGAAGGCTTAGCTTACTTTTTATTGAACATTGCTGGTATGGTGAAGATCATGAAACCTTACAGAGGTGAACCTGTGAACAAGTTAGGGTGTGTGAATACCAGGACAAAACTGGCATTCATAGCTCAGCATGGAGAGTGATGTATTTTGGACTTCTGCACCCTGATTTGGTGCAAAATAACAAGCTTAAAAATTACATTTGAGTTCTTTTCTCTTGTGTTTGTGCTCTGCAGTTCCTAGAAGATGAGATGTTATGGTGAGGATGGGACTGAGTTGTGTGCAGGGTCTTGGGGCGGCTTCTGTGCCCAGTCTGTCTTGTGTCCGGAGGTGCTGGAGAGAGGGGAAGCCCATGGTGTTGGGAGAACTAAGGGAGGTGCAGCCTCTGCTCCTGCCCCACGGTGAACATTGCTTTTGCTGTCACCTCCCACTTGCAAGCCACTCTTAGTCTTCTCCTGTCTCAAACACACACTGTTAAATCTGTCTGGTGGATCTTGGCTGTAGAAGGAATTTTGGGTTGCAGTTATATGATCATGGGGCTTGGAAATTTTTTCCAGACTAAATAGCTGTTCAGTAGCACAAGCTCATGGCTGTCTTGTTGTATTCAAACCTACTTTTGGTTCCCTCCAGAGCAGTGGTAAAATCTGTGACATTTTAGATTGGCACATGTGTATGCTTTAAATCTGCTGGGAATTTCCATGGCTGTCATTGCTGAGAACTTGTTTTAAATAGAACAAATACTATGAATGTTTCGGGCTTCAGGAACCCATGAAACTGACAGGAGAATTCAAACTCTGTGGTAACAAAGTTTAGGAAACTGTTTGGTAGCTATTTTGGAAAAGTGCATACACTGATCCTTCCCATTTTTACTAAAAATCCATACAATCCTTTTGCCCTGCAGAATCCTTACCAGTATAAGTTCTGTAGAGTTTCTGCCTGAGACTGTGCTGAAGCTGACTAAGTTACCACAGCTGTGACCAGGACCAAACAATGGGTAGCTGTTAAAAGTTCTGGCCTTTGCAGCTTAGTAAAGCAATCTTTGTAGCAATATGTGGGTTTTCAGTGGATGAAACTATATTAGAATTTTCTCATTTATGGGAGCCAGCTCATTTGCCTGCAGAGGAGAAAAGGGTGACTGAAATATTTCCTGCCCCTGGCCAGGCCATTCTCCCCCAGCTCCAGCACTGCTGCTGAACCTTCCCTGAATCAGTCCCTCAGCTCTGGAGTTTGCTGGCTAGGCGTAAAAGCTGGAGGAAGGTGACTGGCAGGGGAGGATTGCCTAAACTCCTGTGGCTGAAGCTGTTGTCAAATATGTTGGTTTTCCTGTGATTGTGCAAATTCTGCGGGCTGAGAGACCTTCATTGCTCCTGGAGGACAGCTTTATCTGTGTTTAGAAAACTTGCATCTGTGTAGGGTCTTAGGCTTTTTTTTGTTCACCTTTATAGTGAAGTAGAGCAGATGGTTCTTGCCCTTCCTCTTCTGTTAAAGAGGAATAGAAACTATTAAGAAATCGTTTTTTCCATTGTGTTTTAGGAACACTTCAAGAATGAGTCCACCACAAGATAGAAATAGAAATTCTTGCAGCAGTGAGACTCTGGCAAAGTGCCTTCAAGCAAAGAAGGACTTGGAAACAGCTGTATCTGGAATTGTCAAAGCTGAACAGCAGATTAAAGAAAACTGGCGAGAGGTAATTTTAAATTACTTCTTAAACATTTTTTAATAACTAACATGACTTCAATTAAAGTTTCTATTATTCCAGAATACTTGCTATTATCATGGTGGTCTGAAATTTTCCTAGCAATTTGCAAACACATTGCTTTGTCATTTGGTCGTGCTCTTGATAAAAGTTTTCCTTTGTTACTATCTTAGGCACGCAGAATTTCCAAAAGCTGTTGATTAAAACATTAGAATAGAGAGAGATTACAAATAACCTTTGACAGCTCTTTAAAGGTAGCCTTGGAACTGTTACTGACCTGAGTCATGTGGTGCTGTGGGTGACTCTGATTTATTTTTGAGAAATAAATCGCTCCCAAAGTACCGCTTGCCACTGACGAAGAGCAGTTTGTAACCGGTGCAGCACGTGTGTGTTCGCTGTGCCTGACAGATGTGGAAATGCTGCGTGTTCCCTGACAGGTCAAGGCCAAGATCCACAGCCACATCAGCCGGCAGCTGGAGTGCCTGCGCAGCCGCGAGGTGTGGCTCTTCGAGCAGGTGGATCTCATCCAGCAGCTCAAGGAGGAGGCCTTGCAGCAGCAGGCGCAGCAGCTCTACTGGGTAAGGCTTGGCTCTCAGTCGAGGCGCTGGCATTTCCAGCAAACTTTGTCCTTGCAAGCGTTGTCTCAGTTTTAATCCTGGGAGCCACAACAATAACACGTGTTTTGTCTTCCATGCAGTACTTGGGACAGTTCAATTGCCTTATTCATCAGCTGGAACGTTCCTACAGTCACGAACTGGCAAACCAGATTTCAGTTTGCCTGGAGAGGTAAAGATATTTTATGATGAAAATGAACACAGTTGGGTTTATTTTAACTTAAGAATTTAATCTGATTTTTTATTCTAATAGAGCTAATAATAGATCCCACTGTTCCTACATTTTTAATAGTTCCTAGAAATAAGAACTTTAAAGCAGTCTGAGGTGATAAGCCAGGACTATAGTGAGCAGGAGAGGTACTCATGTATGCAGATGATTTCAAATATTAGTTATTGATGGCAGTTGAAGTAAGAAGGTGAAACTTGTGTTTTGCTGGCAGTTTATTCTGTTCTTGGTTTGTAGATAGCCATTTCTTTCTGGTATGCCATATCAAAAGTCTTCTTTGTTACCTGATTACTGCCAAGTAGCTTGAAAGGCTTTTTATGAAATAATGGACTGACTTCCAAAATGGGACAGACGAAGAAGATTGTAAATTTTTTTCCTTTCTGTAACTATCACCTTACTCTTTCAGACTGGAGAGTCTTACACTTAAACCTGAAGAGTCTTCCATTCTGAATTTTGAGGCTGACACATCTTACCTTCGCCAAGCTATTACCTCATTTGGTTCCATTAAAACGATGGTAAGCACCAGGACTTCCCTGGGTTGGAGTACTTGCCACAAAGAGTTTTTTTCAGTAGTGCAATATATTCCAAGTGATATTTTTGCTTTTAGTGACAGCTTGAATGGATCCTGTGCACGAGTCATACAATTTTAGTTGTATAATAAATACACAGTGGTTTATTAATTATTGCATGTAGTTCTCACTTTCACTGAGTTATGTTCATGTTATTTTAATGTATTTTGGCAGAGGCTGAGGGAATGACTACTGCATTCTTACTCTATTCCAGCAAGTGAAAATTCGTTACTGTTTTCTTTAGATAGCAATAGTTAAAACATTGTAGATGCTTTCTGTGCTAAAAGTGTTTTGGGATTCTTATGTAAGTGGATATTTCCTGTATTATTGGAGACAGTTCTGTTAAAGGAAGTAGATTCAAGGTAGTAATTTTATAGTCAATCTTTTTCCATTCTGTTTGTAAACATTGAGAACATTGTGAGCCATAAAGCACTGAGCATTTGTAACTATGCTTTACTTCTGCTTTGTTGTAGAATTTGTCCTAGAAACTGGATAAAACTGAGATATAAATTAATTTTTGGGTTTTTTTCAGCAAACCTCAGAGAGAGAGAATGCTTCTCCCTGGTTCCCAGGGCAGAGTTGTCCCCTAATGAACTGTGAGCAGGTAAGATTGACCTGTGTCTGTGAGTGCTTAATTGCATTAGAGGGAAGAGGAGAACTGAAGCGTGTTATGTGAGCTTGAGTAATGGCTTGTATTTGTTGAGATGCTTGCGTAACCAGTAAGAGTGGCTGTGGTGAGTAGAGTGATCTGATGTTGTAGCTGCTCTGGGAACAGACAGGCAAGAACATAGTATGAAAGTGTATGTGGGATGTGACTAACAGAATTTTTGAAATGAATGTTCCTTGATGTTGGAACTATCCAATTCCTGTGGGTTTTTTCATGATTACAAGGGACTGTTTTTCCTTGTGGCCAGCAATACCTGGTGCATGCTGAATGCCTGTGTTGGTGTTCACCTGAGATTGGCTCAGCAGTGAGTCTTTCTCCTAACAAGGGCGCTCTCTCTCAGCAGCAGACACTGTGTGGGACAGTGAGTGCCTCACTGGCGGACTGGTTACTCGGAAGCAGGCCTGTGGGTGTGCGCCAGGCTCCCTATGTGCCCAGCACCAATCTTGAGGAATGGGTCACCCAGAAGTGTGTGTCAGAGCCCAGCCAGGTAAACCCTTTGTGCACTAACCTAGTTTTGAACAGAGGGGAAAACACAGTGTCTGACTGCAGGCAGAATATGGTTGGAATGAAACTTTCTGTAGTACTCTTCATTCTGCCTCATGTTCATCTGATGCTTTGGCATTTACTGGCTGAATGCTCTGAGCTCTAACTATGCAAACAGTTACTGAACATTGGCTTTTAGTTTTAATAGATTTATTTCAATATATCTTTACTAGGATTTGAATTCTTCCAAAGTCTGTTATTTTGAGCAAGCCTGGGGAAATCTGAAGGATTTGGAGAACTGGCTCCTGCACAATCAGCAGCGTGATGTTGCTGGGAAGACAGATTCCCCTGGTCGCAAGGACTCCACCTCTACTCTCAACTCATCCTTTTCCACTATTGAAAAGGTGGAGGAATTAGAATCCCTTGGACAAGAAGAAATGGACCTTTCTGACTGGCTGCTTACTCCTGACCCAGAAAATGGAAATACTGCTTCAGATGAGAAATGGAAGAATGATTTTAAACCTTTTAGGGAAGAATGCAATTGGAGTGATTGGCTCCTCAAAGCTGAAACGTGTACCAATTGTCGTGGCAGCCAGAGCAAAAGTGTGGAGATTGAGAACCTGGGAAATCTCAAGTGCCTGAACGAGCATCTTGATGGAAAGAAATCACCCACTACATCTGCTGTAAATGCTTGGCTTCTTCAGCATCCACAAGCCCCCTTTAAAGTGGAAGATGTGTGCAAAGCTAACGATCTTTGTGCTAGCTTTTCAGAATGTGTGTGTGATGAAAACTGTGGAAAAGAGGCTCTTTGCAAATGGCTTCTGAAGAAAGATGGGAAGGACAAAAATGGAGTTCCGGTCAGCCAGAAAGATGTACCAGACCCTGAGCATGAGAAGACCAAATTTGCTGCCAATTCCTGGCTTAGCCCTGCACAGCAGCTCC
This sequence comes from Notiomystis cincta, assembly GCA_013398075.1. NCBI lineage: Eukaryota > Metazoa > Chordata > Aves > Passeriformes > Notiomystidae > Notiomystis > Notiomystis cincta. The sequence goes on from VZRX01003742.1 coordinate 207,507, forward strand.
CAGGGGAGCCTGTGAGTGCAGAGAAAGCAGATTATTCAGCAGAAATTGCAGAACCCTGGAAGGCATTGCTGGAGAGGCCTCTGACAAGCTGGCTGGCCAAGGCTGAGCACAAAGCAGAAAGCACAGACGAAAAGGAGAGTAAGGAAAAAGCAGACAAGAGTTTCAAGAGTCCTTTCCTAGACCTCTTGGCTCCATTCCACCTCCCCTTAAATGTAAACAGTTGGGTGTTGACTTCAAATGACCTAGAAAATGCAAACCCGCCTCCAGCGGAGGATAAATGGCTTCTGCGCAAGAAAGCACAAGTGAGCATAAGTTTTTGATACTTTGTGTCTTGTGTGTCAGGTTATTGCTTTTTGAATTTAATGACTTCCTTCTCTTCCAAAGTTGTAGCTCTTCTGAATAATACTGACTGAAGGTTTTCAGGTTTCGTGGCTCTTTTAATGTTTTCACAATTATAGTTACTTTGCACTAAACAAGTTAGTATGTTACACTAAATGAAGAAAGCATTAATCTGAAAGACTCAAAAATCCGCTTTGTTTTTGTACACTTTACAGAATTTGAAGATACATCAAAGTGTATTTATGTTCGAGGTTGGTAATTAGGTGACTTCTCTTTCAGGACTTTGGCCTTCCTACAGTTTGTGACCTTTTTGCCTGTATGAAACTCAGTGGAGACAATGAAAAATGGCTGTATCGGTCTCCTTTACAGGTAGGATGCAGAATGTATTGGAACAGCTGAGCCAAAGCGTAATGGGGGTACAGAAGGAAGACACTGGCAGCTAATGGTCATCTTCAGTTACTTAAATGTGATGTTAAACAGGGTAGTAATTTCCTCCCCATAGACCATCATAACAGCTTGGACCATTCTCCTTTGTTACTATTCCTCTTCTCTTGATCACAGGCCAGGGAGGGAATTACTTCTGTTCTTGTAAATCTCTCAACTGATTGACACTTGGTGACTCTGATTGTAACTAAGATGTGGAATTAATGTGTCAATCTGCAGGCAGCTTCTTTCTTACCTCAGTAACGTATTTACAGCTGACATCATGTTTTTCCTTTCTGATGATGACAACTCTTTGTCATTGTTTTTGAAATTAATGAAAATGGTCCTTAGCAGGAGTGCTTCAAACCTTAAAAGGATGGATACTCAGTTCTAGGAGGAATATTAGTATCACTTTTTTCCCAGGGGATGTTATAGTTGGTTTTTTTCCGAAGTGTTGTTTCTGTTTATCAAAGAGAATAACCCTAAACTTTAAATTTGTTTAGATGTGAAGAACTGGAAGTGTTGAAATCATCCCCTTCCTGCTCTCAATCGCACATCATGCTGAGTGACTGCAGCCAGCTGAGTGCTTGTGTTTTGTGTTTGGCCGTCTGCTTTCTCTTCTAAAATTATAACAAAAAGAAAGATTCCTTATCTAACAGAGTTATGGTGCAGAAGATCCCTTTTTGTTGTTAGTAATTCCAAAATGTAAACCCACTGAGCATAAGCAATCTGATGCTGTAGAGGTGTTAGCAAATTTGTATCTGTTACAGGAATACAAGGATCTTTAATGGGTTGCCATTTGAAGTTTGTTGAGGCCAGTGCAGGTATGAAGCAGAATCTTCCTGGTGCTGTGGAATGTCCACCTTTGACAGGGACTTCCGAAGTGCTGCTGTTTCTTTCAGCTGCTACAACTTTGTCATGTGTTGGGTTCCAGCTTACTTAGGCTGTAGTTGCAAGCAGTTTGTTTTATGGAGCAGTTGCTCACTTTGGAGGTTTCATTTGCATCTTGTGTTGGTGCATTTCCCAGCTAAATATGTGAAGTCCAGACTTTGAAAAATACATGGATTTATGGGACCTAACATGTGACCGGAGAATTGGTAACTTACTTCTAAATCAAAACTCTTGTGAAGTTTTTGAGCTTTTCAGAGAACAGGGTAGGGTGTTAATTTTCATGCACCAGTAGATCAGGCCCTACTGTGTCCTCAGCATTTACAAACTGTTTGAATGTCACTGAAAAAGCTGTAAAGTGAAATGTGTTTGTTACTTCTAGATAACTCATAATAAACTTTTATTGACTAAACCACTGGAAAGCAGGCATCTTAGCCACTTAATATTTAAAGGTAATATTTGGGGAATTGGATGCCTTCACCAGATTGATGTAATGCTGTTTAATTGGGACACACTAACTTGGCAAACTGTGACTCTCACTGATGCAGTTTAAAGGTATTTAATCTGTGGTTTCCATGTGATTATGTATGTGAAAGTGGGGTCCAGTAACTCGGATCTCCCTGAAGCTGTGGACATAATATGAGCAATACCTCTTCAGACATTTTGCCTTTTGAGCCTGTAGGAAGGAGGGCAAAGTTGCTACATGGAAATGTGGATCATGCCTGTCAGGCTCCATGGAAAAACTGTGAAGTTCCATAGTTTCTGGTGTAGCTTCTACTCACTTAACAAATTGCTCTTAATGACTATGAAAATAGGCACCTTTCTCCCCATCTCTGCAGCCTGCCTGGGAATAAAAACAATTTGAATTCTTCACAACCCTGTAAAAAAGAAATTATTATTAAGATCTGACCTTGGTATCACTTTGAGTGTGAACACATTCCTGTCCAATTGATCCTGTCCATTCGTTTAAAAGTAAGTTTGTAGTCTGAGAAGGGGAGACTGCACTTCTGAAACCAGACCCTGAAAGGGCTTAACATCAGCAAAACACTTGAGGCTTTTGTACTTTCATAGCCAGGGCTTTCTGCTGGAGACAGAGAGGTGTTCTAGGAGTTGACTGTCCCCTTCACATGTGTCCTTGTTGCTGCATGGGCAGACTGCACTGTGACTAACAGCCTGATGTGATTAGGAGTTGAACTTAATGAAGGTGATTGACGTGCAGCCCACCTCTTCCAATTAATTCCATGTAGTTGTCATTGTGTGCTTTGTCAGTTCATTATGAGCATTTAAAACTTGGGGGTATGTATTCCTTTACTCAACTGACTTGTCACTAATTGATATTTATGTAAAACATTGATTAGTCTTTTCCATTAAAAAATAATTGCAACCAAAGTGTGTGTTATGTCTCATTTACAAGACGGTTAACAAAAACTGCCGTGGCACATGTCCTGTGTCTGGAAGCTACTGCAGCTGTGCTTCTATCCCAGTGGGATTCACGTGCTTTAGTGCATTTCACCATTGCCTGGAGCTGCACTGAGCTCCAAAGCAGGGAAACTGGGAGCAGGCACACCCCATCACACTCAGTTGAAAACTCCTGTCCGGCACTGCCTTGCAGTGTGACCCCCTGGACACACAGCTGCTGTGTCTCAGTCAGTCAACTGGGCTTTTTTAGAGACTTGGACAGAATGACCCATTTGCTTCTTACCACTCTTGAATACTTAGTGAAGATTCATGGATTTTAGTACTGTTTGGTCCTCTTCTTCCATGGCTGAAGACCATCTGTGCAATTGGAAGTGAGTTCCTCTCTGTCTCTCTGGTGCTTGAGCATCAGACTCCCTGCATGCTTGGTTCCTCCACTGAGTATTTTCAAGTATTTAAGCTGCAGCCTGCATTGTTCATTAAGAGAGCACTTACAGCTGGGCCTGGCAGCATTTCAACCGTGATACCTTAAATTTAATATGGGGGTGGGCACACGTTTTTAAAGTGGACTGGGAATTCTTTGTTAGAAGTAGTCACATGCACAACTCCTGGATGCGTATCCTGCATGTTTAGCTTTCAAAGAGGGAAAAAATACTTTAAAATTATCCCAAGACAAGGAGGCCAGAGTAGCAGGAACAGAGAATGCTATTCATGGGTTCTCTCCTTTGAGCAAGCTGAGATATGAGATTGGTGCCCTGTCCTGAGGAATGCTTCCTTCCCTCCCACACCTCCCTGGAGCAGGGTGGCCACAGGTTCCTGGGACATCAGCCCCTTCAACGCCTTGTCCTCAGCCCAGCTGTGGAATGAGTGGGGCAGCTGTTCCCACAGGGACAGGGGGGTGCTGACAGAGAGGGATATACCTGTGAGGAACACACAGCACATATTAATCATGCTGGGAAAGTACCCTCTGGTGTCCCTGCAGTGGCTGGCATTGAACACCACAGACCAATACTCACAGAGTGCACAAAGCTTCACTTAAAAACATACCAGTTTCCTGTCTAGAATTTATTAAGCACAGGGGTAAACCTTCTGTTAAAGCATACAAAAGGATTCCCCCCCTCATTTTCAAGTCCCAGATTAGATCACAGGAAGCAGTATGAACATGGGATCATTTTTCTGCCTTAACACCCATTTGCCTCATCTTTTCAGAAGCTGCTTCTGCTTCAGGGTGCCCAGAGATTTCCACCCTGTTGATTTTTCAACAAGTTCCTCCAACTGTAAGAGAAGTCATCTGCTGACAGGGACTGATGCAAGTGAATTTGCCTTTCTGTTCCAAAGACTAAGCAGAACCAGCTTCACAAGACCCAAACCCCTTCTATTATACTTGCTGTCTCAGCTCCCTCACTTTTTGCCACAGCATGGAAAGCTGCCTTGGATCTATCAGTAAAGGTACTTGACTGGCACGAAACCCCCCCTCTTCCAAGACACTCAAGGTCTCCCATGCTCACATTTATGTAGCACTGCATGGGAGGGCTCTTACTTGAGCCAAATCCTGTTTTCAGCTTGATTTTACATACTTCTATTCCTACTGGACTTGGATATACTTTTGGTCACAATTTAAAGTAGCAACTTTATACTGATTGCCAGTCAACTGTGAACACAGTAATATCATGGCAGAATATTGTAAACACATTCTTTGTATTGTATCATACAATTCACCTCCTTCACTTCTGCCTCTGTGCTGGCTGTGTTTCATAGCTCAAGCTATAGATCACTCCATGTACAGATTAGGAACTTTTAACAGCTGGAACACAGCTATTTCAGAAAAATGCTCTCAGCTCTGCCCTTGAGGTGAGCAGTTCCAGGAAATCTGAGGGCACTGCAGACCACAAAACATGCTAAGTTGTTCAAGAGTCAGCCTAGCCTTAAGGTTGTGCTAACTATGAACTTGAAAAGGCTTGTTTCTGTGTTCTCTCCAGTGCACTTGAAGAAGGAAATACATTTGTTAAGCTTCACGGTTTTCCCACTTCAATTAGGGCAGACAGTTCCTGGGTCACATTTTAGTCCTGAAAAAGTATTTAGAAAACCTAAGATACATTGCAGAGTCCCTGACATTTAAAAAGCCACCCTTACCCACCATGAACCCCCCAAGCAGTTCTCAATCCTTCATCCAGTGTGATCAAGAGTGCAGGAACAAAAGTCCAACCAATGGTGACCAAGAAACATGCAGGAGAGGAACTCACTGATGCCAGTGGGGAGAGAAGAAGCTCAGAAGAAAGTGCACGTTTTCCTGCTGTCCCATGGGACAGTGCTGTGAAGATGAAGCCCACACCACCCCTCTGCAGCCTGCAATGAGACAGTTTCTTTGGTGGTACAGCCCTCAAAAAATGCATGCTAGGAAGCCCAGCTCACACCACAACAGTAACATGCAGAGCACTATGGAATTGTGGAACACAAGGCTTAACAAAAACCAGCATTGGCATAGGGGGTGAGAAAAGGCCTGCTTTCTTTATGCTGCTTTAAGTACTGGTACAAAGCATCTAGTTTGACCTGGTATCCAAGCAAAGCTAATTGAGCTCACCTGTGAGGGCTTATTAGCTGGAGCACTTGCTCCATAAAAAGCTGGTCTCAGTGGTTATTTACTGCTTACGAGGCTCTGTAGCAAAGTGGTATTTCTTGGGGGAAGGAAAGAGCTCCCACCTTCTTATTACTGTTTTTTGTTGTTTTTATTTTGGTGGGTGCAATATAGTTATCAAGAGCTGCTTCAGTGGCAATATCTCAAATGTAAACTTGGTTTGCATTAAGCTGTCTGCTGACTGGTAAGTTTCCTGGCCTTCCCTGTCTTCAGACCTCTTTAATAATTCACCTGTTTAATTATTTAAATATGGAAGGAATGAGTTGTTATACAGTAACTCTAATTGCTGAACTAATTTCCAACTTACTGTTCAATTTATCTGCAAATGATGCTTGGTACGTGGTTTAATTTTCACACTGAAGAATGTAGGTTCATCGCAGTCTTTGTTTTGCTGATAACCTACAAATGGTACTTCAGGTTTCTTGCTAGTTAAAAGTCCTGTAATAGGTAATGAGTGAAGTCTTTATACTGTTTGGTTTCTAACTGTTGGCTAAATGGGTTCTAAGCTACTGGAGCACCCAAATGTTTTGATAATCCACTGGCAGCTGTTCTGCAACAGGAACTGTATTTCATCCATAAACAACCAGGTCCTTATTTGATAGAGCACCTAAAGAAGTGAAGTCAAGCCCTGGTATGCCTTACCATAACCACCCATCAGGAGATGATCAGCCTGCTTGTCCACTTCCCCTCACCCACCAACTCCCCCAGGATTTCATCACACTGGTCTCTTAATGTGAATCCATAGATAGGTCACTGGATGCAGCACACTTTTGTCTTAGAAGCAGCAGGAAGAGCAAAAGATAGAAATGGTATTGAGTAAGTACCACCCTTTTTATTCTGATGGTGTCCCTTTGACTAGCTTGCCTTGTGCTGTCAGAATAGCAAGCCCTGCCCTGTGCCATGGCTACTGGGGCTGTGCTGCCGGGCTGGCAGGGTGAGGTGCTGGTTCTGCAGGGAAGGCTCTCTGCACACAGACCTCACAGGCACCCCAACAAACCTGGCAGCGAGCAGAGGAGCCCAGCACGCCTCGCAGCTCTGGCCAGGGCTGCTTGGGGAGCATGGCAGGGACATTCTCTCTCGGTGGCCACTCTGTTCACTTGCAGGTCCAACAAATATTGTTGCCTCTCCAGCAACTGGCTGGCAGGAAGGGCCAGTTCAGCTACACGGTGTCAAAAGGTTCCTCCCAGCACAGCTTCCATCGGTTTCACACTAATTGTAAATAAAATAGCAAGGGGCACCAGGCAGATCTCACAAGTGATTTGATTGGTGACTAAGCAAGCGTGTCCTCTGCCCTGCTCACAGGGACTGCCGGGCTAGGGAGCCCTTCATGTGCTCCCAGTTGTTGTACAGGGCGTAGAGACCAGTCAGCGTCAGACCTGCCAGCCCACCTCGTGCTATCCCACGCACTCCACCTGGAAAAAACAAAACACATCACAGCTCAGTACTGTCACTTTCAGGAAATGGTCAGTGAACAGCAACTTCCAAAAGCTGTTTAAATCCAGAGGCACCTTAATGAACAATACTTTCTTGAATAACTCTCCAGAAAGAATCAATCCCTGTGCTTTTTTTACCTTCCTCTCAAACCTGCTGCCAGGCTCATGGTCACTCATTCCTGATCCTGACACTAATTCTGCTGGAATGACTTCCTCTCAAACTTTGTTAGCACTACTGCCTCAGGGAACCACTACAGAGCACTGGAAGCCAAGATAGCTTTTCCCAAGTCCTACTTTATCTATTTTATCTGCCCTTAACATAATTGTTTTTACAGTTAGATATGCTCTCCTCATGTTAGAAAATCTCCTCCAATTTGGTTTTCAATTATGATAACTAGTTCAGGCAGGAGGGAAATAAGTGAATGAAACAGTAGCTGATACAGACAAGACATTGGGCTCCAGGGATTTATTAGGGCCATCACTGCTTTTGTGTCTTTGGAATTTTCAAATGTTTTGATTAAAACATAGAAATAGATGAAAGGGATTAAGTGGCAAGAATTTACTAGGGTGTACATTGAACAGCTTTCATTATTCTAACTTTTAGTGGTACTCAAAATTATCACCTTGCAGTGGTAACAATTGAGTCACACAGGTGTAGTGTTCAGGTGCTGCTGAGCACCTCAGTGTAAGGCAGAAATACAGAGCAAGTTTAGCTACTGCCTGCAGGCAGTGCACCTGGCTGGAGCTGGGAGTCGGGAGGCATCTCACCTCCACTCCATCCATGTAGGACTGGGCTCTACAGGGGCAAAAACAGAGACTTCTGTTGCTTTTACTGAACAGCAAAACACTTCTGCACCTCAGCAGAGCTCCCAGAATGCACTATAAATGCACAGAACACCTGGGAGTATGACCCTCAATGCTGGGAAATCTTCAGTGGGTTTGATTCTGCAATGTTTATCATTGCAACTGAACCAAGCTAGATAATGTGTACAGTGTATAGAACAAGGCCAGTTTCTGCTGACAGCAAGATAAAGCAGGCAGGGATTTTTATTGGAGAAACTGGCAGTGCAGTTCAGGTCCCTCAAATTTGAAATCAAGTGTATCTCAGTAATCAGAGATTTCCATTATGGATCATAAAGTTGTCTCACAGAATTGCTTTTAGGCTTTTATTAAGGCAAGAAGCTGTTGGCATCAGCTAGACTGACACTGTGCTACCTGTGCTGCAAGGTTAAATTGGGTTTCACTGGAGTTGTTAAACCTCCCCAAAATGCCCAGGCATGCAATGAAACCAAGAAACTGCAGAAATGGGACTTGGTACTAGAAGCCATGTCTAGCCATAGTTTCTAGAAATTTCACTGCCAGACTAGCTGTGACAATTTGAGAGTTTTTAGGGTATAAGGCTAACTGAGTTCACTGCTGTAACTACTGAGAATTCAGCAGCTCTAAGGAAAGCCCTACTGAATATGATGTATGTGCCTAAATCCTAAATCAACATTTAGGAAAGCAAATGCAGACTTCTGTGTTTGCTAATTGATCCTAAATTTGTTGCACAAAAAGCTTTTCATATGAAGGGCTTGCAGCTGGGTACACAAAACTAACCATGTGCAAGCAGTGTCTGGCAAAAAGCCACAGGTGAAATTTAAAGGACACTTTGTACAAAACAAGTATTTGAGATAATCTCTAAAAATACTGACTCCTCATTCCTGCTGGGGTAAATGAATATGACATTAGAGCCCAATTTTCTGCTGTCCATACCAGGATTCAAGAGACCACAGCAGAAACCCTCAAAGGCAGCCCATGACCATTAGGTGTACGAGGAAATGTGGAACATCCCCACAGAATGCAATGCACTACAGAGCTATGACTACTCCTGTAGGCTCATCCCTCAGGCCCCAGGTTCAATTCCTCCCCTTTCTTGACATCCTGTTCTTCCCCTGCAAGAACAGGTAGTTAGTTGAAGGCTGGTGAAGCCTGGCTCCAGATTCTGTGAAGTTAGGATTGTACAAGAAAGGTGCTATCTTTAATTTGGATTGCTGAGCTGCTTTCTAGCACTCATGTATGTGGACTTTAGATGTGCTGCTCCTACCACAACAAATGTTGGTGTTCTCATCTGCTGAGCCAGCCAGGTAAGGATGGCAGCTCTGAACCCACTGACAAAAGTCAACCACAGGGCCTAAAGCCATGTGCAGGCCTGCAGACAACTTAGGGACATTGCTGGAGATGTTTCATGCACAGGGACTTGTGCAGTTGGTATAGGTGCATGACTGAGAGAGAAAATATCCAAGGAAACATTGCAAGTGTTTCTTTACCAGTCTTTCCATACTAGGCTTCTGCTAAAAATGTTGGCTTGTGGTTTTTTTGTTTTGTTTTGTTTTGTTTTTTGGGGTTTTTTTTTGTAGCAGTTGCTCCTAGTTTCTGAACTACCCAAATTAATTAAAAAAAAATGGAAAGAAAACTTTCTTTTTCCTAACTGGTCAGATTTGTGTTTGAGTAAATACGTCCAGGTCTGTGGCAGACTTCAAACAGTAATGCTGGGCAGAAAATGTTAGGCCCTCTGAGAAAATTAATTTTGTTAACAAAAATAAAAAATAAATTCTCCACTCCCATCCCAGCTGTGTTTGCATGATAGAACATGTCCCCACCCCTCCTCTGCAATCACTCTCTGCAAGCCTTTGATACCAAGTCTGCCCTGACAAACCCTGCTGGAACACGGCCGTGAGCCCCTAATCTTGCACGTCCCAGTAAGATAAAGGTTCCAGCTGACAGACACTTCTGGAAGCAGGTGTTTTGAGATCAGGTACCTTGCCCAAGAGCTGAGAACTGCTGTGGGTTTCCAAATATAGATCTGCTGCTCTTTAAATGGGAAATTAGTTCTCTGGCTTCAGCTGCTGCACCCTTTCACCACCAAGTATTGTCCCTCCTCTGTGCATTTCAATAGGTTCCAGTTCACACAGTGCCATGGCACAGCTCAGCATTCCAGTGCTCTGTGCCATGGCACACAGCATTCCACCAGCACAGCTCTGCAGTTCATCATGGCAGGGGCCCCTCCTAACACTGAGCTGCACTTGTCCAGCAGGTAAAACCATGAGGGCAAAATCTTCCCCTTGAACCTTACTCTGTCCCTATTTTCCAAATGTTACTCCAATGCCCTGGGATAGCTCCTGGGATGTTTAAAGCAAGAGCCACCCAACAGCAAACATTACAAATACTTTCACCAAAACCTCAGACCCACAAACTTATGCCAAACAAAAGAAGAATAATCTTTAAATTGTGATTAGTTTTCTGTCTTCCAATCTCTCTTGGATACTCTGAATGAAAACAGCTTCTCTTCCTTCTGGGTTTTCAGGAACAAAAATACTTTTCAATAGTTCAAAGGGCTCAACTCAAGTGTAAATCTTGTAAGCAGTGGGCAAAGTCTGTGGATACAGAAATTACTGAGGAACTGATGAACTTCTATTTGGAAGCAAGATATATTCCAGAAGCATGTTCCATTTTCATATTGCTGCAGCTAAGGCATTATTGTGCTTAGAATACAGAAACAACAAAGCTTGAAAGAGGGAACATTTCCTGTAGTTGCTGTGGTATGAAGGCTAAATTAGAAAAAAACAGTAGGAATCTACAATTTAATTTACTGGTTTAGAAGTACTACAGCTGTTGAAATTTGCAAATGTGATTAAAATTTGCTGTCTTCTCACTGAGTGAAAGCAGTGGCACCTGACTGACAGGAGGCTCCTTCAGCTACTGTAAATGGCACCTGCAAACCCTGCAGATCCCTGTGGCTCTGAGTTCACTGCTCCTGCCTAGCAGAGCTGGGCAGCACTGAAGGCAGCACTGCTCTCAGTGGCCACACATATTCTTAGACATCAGTCCTCAAGTAACTAAAAAAGCCTCAAGCAGCTGTTACTTGTATTGCTCCTTATCTCTTCCTTGTTTCAGATCAGAAACATAATTTGATTGATAATCCTATAGACTTGTTATGTTAAAAGAGGTTTTAAAAGGGGTTCTTAATTTCCAAAATACCTGACAGGCCTAAACTTAAGTGATGACAAGCAAGTTCTTCACTTTTTTCCAAATACTGCAGAAAAGTAAGATATCCCAAGCCTGTAGCTCCAGCAGTCACCCAAAAGCTCTTCTTTCTCCCTCTGCAGCCAAGAGAAACAAGAAAACAGCCTTGTCTGCCCCAAAAGAAAACATGGGTTGGGCTCAGAAAACAGGCTTTCTATAGTTCAAGAAGTTCTTAGCTAACACAACTGCCCTGAACTATCCACTGGATGTCACAAAACTGATCTTTAGCTCCAGCCAGATTTTACTGCTGGCAATAAAACATTTAGCCTTTCTTAATTCACAGCATATTGACTTTTCAGGCTTGACTTTTGTGTTCTGAAGTCTTAAAATGACAACTTCTACCTTGAGCTATTGCTAGCATGAAATTCCCTTCTTTTCAGACACACACCATTTTCTGTGCCAAATTATATATGTCCAAAGGCATGAGATGCTGTACCTAGGATTGGGTTCCTACTGCACAAAAGTAAACAAAGGAATTGAGTCTGTCCAAAGCATTTGTTAACTTTTGTTCCTGTTACCCCTAACCTCAAGAGAAAAAAAAAGTTATCTAAGAAAAAGAACCTCTACAACCTAGGTAACCCTCAGATAAGGTTGGTTAGCTGTCAGGAATTCCAGTGGGAAATTAACAGCTGTCACAGCAGGTCAGGCCAAAGTCCCACTGAGCTCAGTATCTTTTCCTGAGTGATCAGTCCTGCATGTTTGAGGAAGAGTGTAGGAGCCTCAGCCAGCTGTACCTTTGTGATGGCTGCAACCATGTGCATTTTCATGGTGGGAGGGAATGAATTGAATTGAATTGACTGAGTTGCTGTAATATTTCTAGTGCACATGCCACTGGCAGAAGAACCCAAAGGATTTTCTTCTGACTATTACCCAAACTGAGTGTTCTGGGTAGAAGTTAAGTGGTGAGCTCAAAAAATTGCTCATATAAAGTTGTAAGACTGGTATAACAAATTATTGCTTATTGCTGCATTTGGACTAAAATCTAGTCAGTAATTGTGGCAATTCAAATTGAAATAAGTAAGAAAGCTGGAGATCACTTTGGTCAGATGAATCAAGCAATAGATGTTTCAAAACTCCTCCCATCAGTTCTCCATTCCCACTCAACAGGGAATGTTAACCTAAGCCATGCAGTGATGCTGGGATGGAGCTCAGCTATCACCTGCTTTTAATGGGGATTTAACTGCTTCAGTCACTTCAATGGGGAACTTTCAATGACTGATGACACTGCCAGTGAACACAGGGAGGGAGCTGAACTGACAGTCCTCACTTAGAGAGTCTTCAACCCTCTCTTATCTTCTCTCACACAAGCTGTGTCAAGCAGCTTTGCACAAAAGTGCTCACAATCAATGGCTTTAGAACGTGCACAGTCCTGTTTGCTGGCATTTTGGTAATGATTAACACTTCTACAAGGACAAATTGTGAAAACTGGGACCAGTTTGGGGTAACAAATCTCAGCCTTCACAAAGTCTTCCCACTATTTTTTTCTTGTCCACTCATCAAAGGTTTAATCATTGGTTTCAGAAAATCACTGTAGGCTTTGCAGTGTACACAGGATGTGATTCCTCCATCAGTGTTGTGGTTAAGCATGAACATGAAGTTATAATAAAAGACCTGCCATACATTATCCAGTTTCTTAAGTCTGTTCCTGATCTCTTTACAAAGCAGGAATGATGGAAGTGGGAAATCTGAGTGTTTGAACAGCCCTGCCTGCAGCTCTGTACCCACCCTTTGTGGGACTACAGAACAGCCTTGATTTGCAATGGCAGGTTTGTGTGAGCTACCAGCCGACACTGAAACATGGGGTTTTATAACTAAGTCTCCTTGACAGCTTTTAAATGTTCCTTTTCTTAATGCTAACACATCAGGGCATTCCATGTAACACAGGTAATTACTACAGTCTTGATGCGTCACAGATGTGTGCTGATCTTCTGCATGGTTTAAATATTCAAGGTTTCAAGGTAAATATATACACTGATGCAGTGTAAAGGCAGAAGTTTTACCATACAGAATAAGAAAGGGTGTTCTGGCATAAGGTGACAGGAGAGGCAGCATTTTCTCTGCATTATGGTCCATATGCACAACACACACTTGAAATACAACTGTAATGAACAGAGATTTACTGACTTCAGTTGCCTTGATCAGGGCTACTATTGGCTCTGTAGATCTTGTGTTACAAAACAAATGTCCCACCGTGCTCTGGTAAGAAAAACTTTAGTAGTGTCAGATGACTGTGCATGTGACTGGAGTAGTTATCCATGGTTGCACTGTGCCAAAAAAAATTACACATAATGCCAGCTCCACACTTCTGAAAGGTAAGGAGGATGCTTCTGCTGGAGTATGACAGCTCTCCTTATTAATAAGCTCCTACAGAAAATATTAGGCTTCTATAGGCTACCCTTTCCAGCTGTTCTTGGTAATGTCATATTGCTCATGAAACCCCAAGGAAGTAAAGGATTACAGGAGACTGCATGCCCTTGCAAAGTTAAGAAGGCTGCTCAGATCAGTTATTTTTGGCTTCAGGTAGTCTAATCCATCAGGAAAATAGAGTTACTCAAACTGTTTTGCCCCACATATAAAGCAGGCCTTCAGAACACTTTTTAGACACTGAGGCTCAGTTAGATATGCAAAAGTACATAGGTTAATTCTTGCATTATCTCCTCCATAAAATGCAGGTGAGTCATGCAGCCAAACATTTACCGATTACTTAAAACATAAAATGTTTTTCCATGTGGTAATGTCAGTCTGTGGTACCCAGCAATCCTCTAAAAGAGGTGATACCTCCAACTGTTATGCTTGGAACATATCTTGATAGGCATTTTGCTGATGAAGCTCAGCCCCTCTCTCCTGCAAACAATTCAGTTTGGATCAGCAAACTCACCTTAAATCCATGCTGTTCTCAAATAACATTGTTGGTTTTGACCACTATGCAATGACTAGAGTCCTACCACAAGACAACAGTTTCATTACCACCTAAGTCATAATTTCATAAATACATCAATTTCTCTGTGTGTAGGGTTTTTGCAGCTCCAGGTACCACTACCATGCCAGTTACTATCACATGAATCACCTGTACTAAGTGTCATCTTCATGCAGTCAAGCTCTATGTTCTGTGTATTCCTTCCCTGTCCCCATACCCTCTGGAAGGTACTTCCCATTTTCCTGCAACCAGTCATGGACTTGAGAAACTATTTGTTTTATTCCTGCTATTGCTGAAGACATGGCTAGGAATGAGGTGGATATGTACTTTATACAACCTCACCATCAATCTGAGGAAATAAATGAGTATTTCTTCAAGTATATACGTGTAACAGTCATAATTTGGCTCTCATGGTTACTGTAAGCCCTGTGCAGTTGGAATCAAATTTAATTCAGCTGGATTTTTTTTTTTTTTAGTTCAAGTTTTCCTTAAGTAGCCTTAGTTGCATGAAAAACATTGTGGATTAGGGGACATTGAGCTAATAGCTGTTTTTACACTGTCAATTTTCAGAGCAGGACAGCATTTAGTAAAAGTAATGAGAATCCTAATAATTAGGATAAGCACAAGAGAAGGAAAAAGAGAAACATTTTGCTACTTTACCAGTGCTTTTGTATAGCATTCCTGTCAAGGTTCCAGCAGCTATGGTGTTCAGGTCATCTTCTGCACCTCGTGTTTTTTCAATGAGGACTCCAAATGCACTGTAAAGTAGAGCTGGGGGGAAAAAAAAAGATTAAAAAACCTTCCATGGTCTGAGGCCTAAAGCTTAGAATCCAGGCTTGGTGTAGCTATTTAGACTACACTTCTGAAGCACAGATTTTCTGCTTTATTTGAAGGGAATCCTCTGCAAAATCCCATCTTTGGTGTTTCTTCTCCATGTCTCTTTCTTTATAGCTATTCTTTCTTGAGCAATAATTTGGTTATAAAGTAGCATTCTTCATGACAACATGTGCTATAAAGCACTGACTGAAGTTTAAGCCTGTTTTGCTAGTTCAAATCTGTTTAAAAATTCAGAATTTAAATTTGTACTGGCAGTTTCATACTGTCTCCCGTGGATGGCATGAAACTAAACCCAAACTTTCTAGGTAGCAGAGAAAATTGCTGTCCATGTGTGACAGGGATGAAATGTGAGTTATGTCCAGCATTCAGATCATGCTACCAAGAGCTGGAGTACAATGGGCTATACTTTGTTTAAAAATGACTATTAAAATGCTTGGGATTTGACATTTACAGCTGTTTCACCTCTGCTTCTGCATGAAATCTTTATCCCCAGAGGGCCTTTTGCTTTGGAATAACTTTAGGGACTGTCCTGGAAAGGACTAGAAAAAGAAATGCATGGTCTTTTTAGCATGGATGCATTTATCATTTATGCACTTTGTTTAAGGGAAAAGCCCCCCTGTCTCCACCCCTCAAAATATACACAAATTTCAGGCTACCAAAGAACAGTAGAGTATGTAATCATTTTAAAGTGATAAAGACAATGCCATTTAATTCCTTCCTTGCCCTCCAAGAATTTGAAATCTTTCCTTCTGCTAAAAGGCAGTAAATCCTTCATGAGCAACCATAACAATGTCAATGAGTTCTCCATTCAGCACAGGCAAAGGTCTTTTAGCTTGTCTTAGCACCAAGTAGATTAACAGTGAAGGAAGGAAAAGATGAATTCAACAGAATTTTTAAAACAGTTCAACACAGATGTTGCCTCTGTTCAGGAACAGCATGACAGAAATTGCCAGTAGTGACAAAATAAATCTCTGAGGTACAGAAAGGCTGCATAAGTGAAGTAAGATGCAAAAATAATTCAGCTCTCTGAAGGGAATTTCTCTGGTAGCTAGGACAAGAGAGAGCTCCACCAGAACCCCTGCTTAACTCTGTAATTTTGAAGGATATATTTTGTAAGAAAAATAACAATTTGTTACTGGAATGCACAAACATTTTCTTGAGTAATCTTTCTTCAAACACAGCTGAAAAAACCTGTTAATGTGTCACTTAAACTGAAACCTTGAACTGCAGTGTGCCTGCATCTCAGTTCTCAGACATGTTTTTGTTAGATTTGGAACAAAAAAAAAGAGAAAAAAATCCAAACAAAAATGGCCCAGCAAAACTCAGTAGGCAATATGCATTTCTTATAGAAAAAGTACCTTTCTTGCTGTAGTTCAGAATCTCATCTCTAACCCTCTCTACTATGCCTCAAAAGCTAATGCCTGAGTGAAATGGTGGCTAATCTGCTCTTCAGAAATAAGACTGAAATAAAATGTCACAAATTCAACTTAGCTGATGCTTTGGTACATTTCTCAGAAGTCAAACATATGCAGACTGGGCTATAATGTGATGTAGTCTTGGATTTAAATATTGCTAACTTTTATTACAACTTTGTAGGACGAGTTCCATAATTATTTTTCTTCAAAATAATTTCATCAATTCTGGATTTCTCCTTTCAAAGTAACTGCATCAGTTTTAATTTTTTAAGATTGTGGAAGACTGGGTGGAGGTCAAAAAGTTTGTAATTTCTAGGGCATTAGCTATTTCACTGACTTTGATGAAATAATCTTGTTTTTCTGAGGCAACTGATGTGATTTTATTTCACAGGCCCCTCCCCACCCAAACCTCAGTTCACAGAAGTTTCTTTCTCATACATCAGGCTATTGATCACTTTCTTTTCTTTTTTTCTAACCCATGCTAGTTATAAGCAACATTTTGTTTTAGAGTCAGTGGTATCATGTGTGATTTTTCTACCTAATGTACCATCATTTAAAGGATAAATCTTTGTACTGACCATCACATTTCTTCTTCACATAAACATTCTGTTGACTCTTTAATAGGAAACAAACATCAGGCAGTTGATCACATGACCACAGTGTCTTAATGTAGGTTATTAGTTATTTCAGAAATATTAAATGATATTTTTTTGCCTTAAGTTGTAATGGAACTGGAATTTATTAACAAGTAAATATTAGTTGTAATATCTAGTTATTTCTGATATAGCTAGAGTTTGTTTATAATATAGTAAAAAATATGGGTTTTAATTAAAGGCTTTTGGCTCCTTATGCTGCAAATCCTATTTTAGCCTTTAATTTCCTTTTTCCTGTCTATTGAAATGCCCTCATGCCCCCAAAGAAAAAAAACCTGCACTTTTTCCTGCTGGATTTAATAATGAAAATTTAGAGAATACTCTTATTCAGATAATACACTTTCCCAACAATAACAACATCTTTAAACTGCTTTCCCTATAAAGGAATGACTTTACTTACCCAGTGATCCCAGAGTGTTGGCCCATAACGCTCCTTGCCTTGTCACCATATTTAGAATTCTATAAAGGAGTTAAAGAAGTATGAAAACCTTTAGCACTCTGTGTTTACATCAAGACAGTGTTTATGACAGTAGGGCTTGTGTGTTTACACTATATATGTGGTTAATAAAACTGCAATAATGAACTAAAAGCTCTTGAAAGCAAATATTCAGTCCTGTCACGTCTTAAGAAAATCTTTCTCTCTTTTCAAGGCAAACTTGACCCTTGCCAGGACTCGAATCTCTTCCCTTCAAATGACTTTCTAACCCAAGCTGTCCTTCCTTACATGGTGACTACACACAGCTCCTGGAATAACTGATACACTTATGCACACTTAGCTGGGTAAAAGGTCTCTAAGAAAGCCTCAGTGCTCCTCTACAAGGACCATATGTCAGGGAGTCTGGGGGTGCCTGAGCAAATGGTGTGGGTAGCAAAGCAGGTCTGGACTGGAGCAAGTCAGGAAGGAAGGAGGCAGTGCCTTGCAGTCCCATCAGTCCCCTCAGCACCCAGCAAAAGGCCAAGGGGTGTGTGTGTGTGTGCATGGTCTGTGTGTTGGCTTCCAGACTAGCACTAGAGGGGCAAGAGACCCTTCAGTGCGCTCTCAGGGAAGCACAGGGCCACTTCTTGCTGGCACCAGCTGGCTCCAGAACGGTGACAGCAGCAGCAGCCAGAAGAAATGACTGATCTTTATCTCCCAGCAGTGTAACACTATCACAGGCACAGTGTTGCTCTGGACAGCTGACTACCACTGGAACTTAGTTCAGCATTTAATGTGTGATACTTTCATTGCTTTATGTTCCTGCTGATTTAATTTTCTACTGTTTTTCCTTTTTTTATAGTTTTCATTAGGACACAGGTTATTACTGAAAATGGTCAGGCAATGAACTAAACAATAATGGAAAACATTTTTAAACAAGAGGGAAAAAAAATCTAAGAGGTTAGGGTATTGATAACCTCTCCTTAATTACAACCCCCACCTTTTAACTTTATGTTCATTCTGAATTGATAAGAAAATTAGTAATTTTAATAACCATGGCATACTGTGAGATATTTGATGATGAGTAACAGCAAAATTAAAATTCATTACGAAATCTGTGTACATTAAGGATACATTTGGAGGAAATCTAGCTAGGTAAATATGTTCTCTGCACCTGATGAGGGAAAACCAGAACTTAATGCACTGCTGGAAGGTGCATGACCTTCAGGAGACCTTTGCCTTGCAGAGCCAGGGTAAGAGCAGGGTGTGCGCTGACTGCCACCTCCTGGGCTTGACCTGCCAAAGTTGGTGCTTAACATCAAGCATTTGACCAACTCTGCTCATTCCACACACCTAAAACACAATTCTGTTCATCTAGAACATTATGAAAGAGTATAAGTATAGTGGTGAATATTTTTATAAAGAAGGGGATGGGTATAGAACCAATTTAAAAAGGAGCAGAGCCAATAGAAACTGTACCAGAAAATATTAAATTCCTCTTCTAAAATTCCCTTGTTCCAAAGTATTCTGGGAGTGAAAATTGTTTTCTGCCAGTTATTCTGTTCCTCTGGTTTCCTATGTCCCTTTCACTTAGGTTTTCCTAAGCTCCCACTGTTTTAAGACATCCTGCTGAAGCAAATGTTCCTGTCTTTGCTGTGTTCTCTCAAGCAATCAGGTAAGGTGAACACACAGCAGTGTCCTGAGTGTTCATGGATGCCTCAACCCAGGACAGCTCCCCCCATGCAGTGCCTGCTCAGCAGCACGCCCCAATGTCATCCCTAATACAAATCCAGGCAGGCCCAGCTTCTGCATTTGAATCTTTTCCTGGGTGTGAAAAGCTTGGGAAAGAAGGGAGACTCATGCTCAGGGAAGTAACAGCAAAAAATACCTCAAAGCAAACACTGCTGCTTCTGGGAGTATTTCAATATATAAAAACTCTGCTTTGACTTTGAAGTAGATTTTTAGCAAGCATCAAAGTAGTAATTATTTGTCAAATGTTTAAGGCAAGTCAGAGGACACACCAATTGTGATTAAATGAAAAGCAAAAAGGTTGGACTGAACATCATTATGCCTAAAAAACATGTAATAACTTGATGAAGGCAAATACTTACCCCCATTTGGCCCCACTGAGGAAAAAACCTCAGAACATCTATTTTTGCAGTATATTCAGATCTAACCTTGCATAAGCTGGAAGAAACAACTCTGTCACTAAGAAGTAAATTTTCTTTTAGATGAAACACTTACTGTACATTTCTAGGTTTTGACCACGCCATATTCTGTGTCTCCTTCAAGCCAAGTCTCAAACCATTCAGTGCACCAAATGCTGCCCCTAGTTGGAAAAATATCAACTATTACTTTTTAAGAAGAAAAAGAACACCCTCCAAACAATACTAGAAGCAAATACTGAGAATAGAATTCAGTGTATAGACTAAAACCAAATATCTCTACTTAAGACTAGAACAGACAATGTCTTGCAGAACAAGACATCTACAATCTCATCAATCACTGTAGTGCAAAGGTGTTACCTGCACAGCTGGGAAAAGTGAAAACCACAAGCACCTACCTGTCATACAACATCCTCCAATGGTAAAAAAGGCCAGCTCAAACCTGCCTCGAGTTTTGTTGGCTCCTGTGGGCAA
This sequence comes from Notiomystis cincta, assembly GCA_013398075.1. Taxonomy (NCBI): domain Eukaryota; kingdom Metazoa; phylum Chordata; class Aves; order Passeriformes; family Notiomystidae; genus Notiomystis; species Notiomystis cincta. The sequence continues at coordinate 227,582 of VZRX01003742.1, forward strand.
GATAAACTCATCTGTATCCTGGGGGAAAACAAAAAGAAATGCTTTTGTATTTTCTAAGTATAATGCAAAAGGCAGACCACATTAATTTTTTTTCTCTAATCCCTGCAATAAACTAAAGATGAAAGAGTATTTCTGGAAAATTCTTGCCTACAGTAGCACAGAGATGGAATATGTGTATATTTTATTATAGTATGTGTATAGTTTACTCAAGTATACTATGTGTATACTTCATTATGCATGGGAAAAGGACTGTAAAAAAGATAAATTGACTGAAAACTTCTTTTTCCCCTAGCTGTCCTAACTTTTTATATATTACACCAGTCAGCCAAGGAACTCATACTGTGGGTTGTTGGTTGTTTTAGTTTTAAATGACTATTTGCTTAATTATTTATTACAGCTTGCAGCAGGTAATACAAGCCTTGCAAAAACATTCCTGTTGTCTGATTACACAGCACTGTTTCCTCACTGAGCAACCTACTTGATACAAGAACTCATTAATTAAGGTTTCCCACTACTCTGATACTAAATAAAAACCTTTTATATAAAAAGTTTTTATTTCCTTTCACTGAAATAAGTCACCTATTTTGAGAATGTGAAAAATGCAAGGAATGCCCTCAAAAGTAGTGATGATCAGGCATGAAATAAATGAGGTTGGTTGAGTGTTTACTTGTCCATCTTTCTCCCACAGGGACTGGCTTGTGTTCTTGTAAATCAGTGTTCTACAAAGCTAGAGAAAAGGCCCAGAAAAACTGGAATATGTGTAGAGGTAAGGTGTGCCAAGGCACTGTTTCAGTAGGAGACACTGAAGATGCCTGTTGTTGATAAGGTGCCAAAGCAGCAGATCTCTTTTAAGCTTCTGTGCTTTCCAGTCACAGCATTATCCACCCCTGCTTAACTCATACATGACTCCAACAGCTGCAGGCTCAAGGAAATGCATTCTAAGGAGTTTTACTGGCCCACACTTGACTCTAAATGTGAATGGAAATACAGACAAAATAGCTTCTAAAATTGTGAACACTCTTATCAATAAAATGAACCTATCATATGGTTCCTATCTTCCTTGTAACTTGACAGTTGGAGAAATTCAGTGTTTCCACTAGTCAGCAGTTTCCAACAGTGTTCACTACTGTCCCAAAAGTCAAGATGAAGGAATCCTTGTCTCTGTAACATCGAAGTTTCTAGAGACAACCTCAAAAGCCCATCCTGTAGACTTCTGCCAAAGGCTGACATGCTAACACAAATGCTAATTTATGTTACCTGCTGCAGGCACCACAGCATTGCAGAGAACACCTTGTTCCACACCTGCATTCACAGACCAACTAAAAGCCATGGGATTTAAAGTAACAACAACCAGTGTAACCATTTGTTATTATGGGAAGACCAGAACCAAAATGTAAGATTCTCAACAGTAAGGCTGACTTTCCTGCTGCATTCTGAAAGCAAACAGATGGCCTTTAAACACCAGGGGACCCTCACCTTTCCACATGCACCTTCACAGAACCCTCAAATTTAAAGGCTAATAATTTAAGTTATTGTATTCTGAAATATGTCTTTTTCCTTCAACATTGAGAATCCTAGGAACCTGTGGAGACTGTTTAGTGCAACCCCTATTGTTACAAGAAGGGTCAGCTAGTGTTGGGCACTCAGAGCCATTCCCAGGTCTTCTCTAAGGAAGGAGACCTCACAGCCTGTATGTGCAACTTGTTCAGATTAAAAAAATAACTCTGACATTTAAATGGAATTCCCTTTCATTTCAAGGCACTTTGCTCTTACTTCAACACACTAGTGCTAAACATGACGGGCAGTGAAGTGTTACAACACAGGCTGCAGCCTCCAGTGTTACATCAATTGGTATTTTTAGAACTGTATCATGACTCTAATGCCAACACCTTTTCATTTAAAGCAAACTTCTCTTTTGTTTCTAAAATCTCTCAGTACACACAGACTTGGTTCCAAAATTCCTGCTACACTGTTTTTAGCACCAACATGTTCTCAGACAAATTGTACTCAGTAAACAAGACAACTTTAGAAAGTGTTTTTGGAAAAAGTCTAAATACTCTCTTAGCTTCTTCCTGACCACTCAACAACAGCAGCCACAGTGCTGAACCCACCTCCACCAGAGGCACAGCTGCTGGTTTTGATCCCTCTGGGAATGTTACATTGTAATCTGGACTACAACAGCTTCTGGGCCCCAGAACAGCATACAGAGCTTCCAGTTACAAAAGAAACAGTGACCCAGTGTACCATGAAACAAGGCTCAGACATGCAACTGTTCACCTTTAAGTGCTAATTCTACAAAATTTCATATTCTCAGATAATGAGTCATATATGTAGAAAAATGCTAAATAAAATCATTGACATGCATCTTCATTGGATTAACTTAAACCTTTTCAGCTACAGTTAATATGAAAAAAGAAAACATTACTTGATTTCAAATTTTGTTTCCTTATAATTGCCTCATTTTATACTAACTGATGTTTAATTCTACAGAATTAAAGGGAAAGTTCTACTTCATGATGGTCTCCCTTCAGCTGGTAATGACATCAGGAGAGTGGTGTGGTATTTGCTGCTGCTGTGATGGCAAAGGCTGTTATCAGGCCTGGGGCTTGGCTGAGCACCTCAGCAAACTGATCAAACTCATCCATGAGAAAGGGGAGAGATTCTGGCTGTCTTGCTGATCAAAGGGGCTCAGTGGAGGCCGTGGGCAGTGTCAGAACCTGTCTGGGGTGGTGCTGGCAAGGAGGAAGATCTCTTTCCAACACAACAGCCCTACCTGGCTTCTGTATTATCACTGGTCATTTTCTTCCAGATGTCACAGCACTGCGAGATTTATCAGGGACAAAACTGAAAACAATGTTTCTCTCCACTGCTCTTCAGTTCAAGAGCTCAGAGAGAGTGCCCAGCCCGCACTGCAGGAGGCGATGCAGCGTGGCCCTGCGAACACTGAAATCGAGTTCACCACAATGCAAACACGCCAGCTTCTCACCTGCACTAGATACTTGGGGTCCAAGTTTAAATACGGTGACAAAGGGCTCATCCCAGTCACTGAAAGGAAAAAAACACAGAACACTTTAACACCAGCTTCCGTAGTAACAATTCACATCTCGTAAGGCAAAAAGGGGCAGATCTTGGGCGTGCAGCAGGGAAAATTCTGCCGCGAGGTTGCCCAACTCCCGAAAAGGCGGCGCCGGCCGAGGGCTCCCCCTTTCCCGGAGGCGCAACGGGAGCCGCCGGGACGAGGCGAACGCGCCGCCCCCGTGCCCAGCGCCTCGCGGCCCGGCACCTCGGCCCCCAGCCCCCGGAGAGAGCGGGGCGGCGGGATCGGCTTCCCGCGACCGGGCGGCGGCGGAGC